>CAUYPK010159830.1:0-32384 GCA_963574355.1 Loris lydekkerianus | reverse complement strand
CTCCCCATCAGGTGCCTGCCCATCTGAACAGTGTACTGTTCTGTGCTGAATCTCCCCGAGAGGTGCCTGCCCATCTTATCAGGACAGTGTCCTGTGCTGAATCTTCCCGTCACATGCCTGCCAATCTAAGCTCTGTAGGGTTCTGTACTGAATCTCCCAATCAGGTGCCTGCTCATATGATCAGTGCAGTGTCCTGAGCTGAGTCTCCCCATCAGGTGTCTGCCCATCTGAGCAGTGCAGTGTCCTGTGCTGAATGTCCTTGTCAGAGGCCAGCCCATCTGAGCAGTGCAGTGTCCTGTGCTGAGTCTTCCTGTCAGGTGTGTTAGAATCTGAGCAGTGCAGTTTTCTGTGCTGAATCTCCCTGTCACGTGCCTGCCCATTGGAGCAGGGCAGTGTCCTTAACTGAACGTCCCCGTCAGGTGCCTGCCCAACAGAGCAGGGCAGTTTCCTGTGCTAAATCTCACCATCAGGAGCGTGCCCATCCAAGCAGTGCAACGTCCTGTGCTGAATCTCCCCGTCAGGTGCCTGACCATCTGAGCTGTGCAGAGTCCTGTGCTGAGTCTCTCCATCAGTTGCCTGCCCATCTGAGCAGTACAGTGTCCTGTGCTGAGTCTTCCCATCAGGTGCCTGCCAATCCGAGCAGGGCAGTGTCCTACTGAGTCTCCCCGTCAGGTGCCTGCCCATCTGAGCATGGCAGTGTCCTGTGCGAAATCTCCCCATCAGGTGCCCGCCCATCTGAGCAGTGCAGTGTCCAGTGCTGAGTCTTCCTGTCAGGTGGTGCCTATCTGAGCAGGGCAGTGTCTTGTGCTGAGTCTTCCCGCCAGGTGGTGCCCATCTGAGCAGTGCGGTGTCCTGTGCTGAATCTCCCCGTCACATTTCTGCCCATGTAACCACTGCAGCGTCCTGTGCTCAATCTCCTCATCACGTGCCTGCCCATCGGAGTAGGGCACTGTCCTTAACTGAATGTCCCCGTTAGATGCCTGCCCAACAGAGCAGGGCAGTTTCCTGTGCTGAATCTCACCATTAGGAGCATGCCCATCCAAGCAGTGCAGCGTCCTGTGCTGAATCTCCCCATCAGGTGGTTTCCATCTGAGCAGTGCAGTGTCCTTTGCTTAGACTTCCCGTCAGGTGGTGCCCATCTAAGCAGTGCAGTGTCCTGTGCTGAATATCCCCGTCAGGTGGTGCCCATCTGAGCAGGGCAGTGTCCTGTGCTGAATCTCCCCATCAGGTGGTCCCATTTGAGCAGGGCAGTGTCCTGTGCTGAATCTCCCCGTCAGGTGCCTGGCCATCTGAGCAGTACAGTGTCCTGTGCTGAATCTCTCCATAAGGTGCCTGCCATCAGAGCAGGGCAGTGTCCTGTGCTCAGTCTCCCCGTCAGGTGCCTGCCCATCTGAGCAGTGCAGTGTCCTGTGCTGAATCTCCCCGTCAGATGGTGCCCATGTGAGCAGAGCAGTGTCCTGTTCTGAATCTTCCCATCAGGTGCCTGCCCATCTGAGCAGTGCAGTGTCCTTTGATGAATCTCTCCGTCAGGTGCCTGCCCATCTGAGCAGTGTAGTGTCCTGTGCTTAGTCTTCCCGATTTTCTTTTCTGCTCCTACTACCAGCAAACTCTTTAATTTTAGAGGGTTCATGTGTTTGAGGTAGCACTGTCAAATAATCCCTCTTTTACTGTATAACATAAGGATAGTAATGATTTTTCATAATATTTCATAAGCTTCTACTTTCATTCAGGGGAGGGAGTCTACAGAGTAAAGGTAATTAGGAACCGTTCTTGGAATTTTTCTTGGAGCATCCAGGAAGTCCTTTAGTCTAGTGTGGAGATGAGCCATGGACTGTAGGGCAAATGCAGTCAAATGTCTGTGTCTAAATCAAGTTGTTTTGGAACATAACCATGCCCTTTATTTTGGATATTTTCTTTGACACTTTCACTCCACAACAGCAGAGTTGGGTAATTGCAACAGACTACTCCATGAAGTCTGAATTATTTACTGTTTTACCCTTTAATGTTTGCCAACCCGGGGCCTAGATTGCAATACCTAATTTAAAGAGGTTAATTATTCATGTCTTATGTTTTGCTTGGTAACACAACAACATACTTTAATAGACATGGAAATTAACAGAGGTCCTCAAACTTTTTAAACAGGGGGCCAGTTCACTGTTCCTCAAACCCCTGGAGGGCTGGACTATAAACTATTTGTTCATAGTTTAAAAAAAAAAAACAAACCAACAAAAAACAAAAAACTATGAACAAATTCCTATGCATACTGCACATATCTTATTTTGAAGTAAAAAAACAAAATGGGGACAAACACAATCACACTGCCTCATGTGGCCTGCAGGCCACGATTTGAGGACCCCTGGACTTCTGCTGGTGTTGTCCAACCTTTTTTTCTTTTCTACCACATATTGGAAGAATGAGTTTTCTTGGGCCACATATTAAATATGCAAACACAAAGGAAAGTTGATGAGTAAAGAAAAGGTCTGTGCACACTTTTGGCTATATCTGTCACCACAGATAAGCAAAACTAGTCCTTAGGTAATCTGTAGGTGGCCCTTGGGCTGCAGATTGGACACCCCGATAGATCATTAACTGAATTGTGGTCCCTCACTTTCTCATCATTTCACATCCCAGTACTGTTTTCTTTGCCTCGTCACATGGTCCTATTTGTTTTGTTACAGAGGACTTACTTTGAGCCTTCTTTAGAAACCTTGTTTACTCTGCTAGCCAATACAGTTTTACATATATATGAGAAAAATCAATAATATACCTGGGCAATTGTGTCTATTGTAGTAATACTTCTCACAAATGTTAAACCAATAGCTAAAGAATAAATCTGGGACATTTTACCATTTCCTAGCATGTTGATGTTTCAATTTTGTGTCCAATAGCTGAAAATAGCCCCTGAGACAATTTCTTACTTATGCTATAATACTTGCTACAAAAATGAATTAAAAAGTGCCACCAGGCTTGCACCTTGCAAAGAAGATATCTGTCTCATCACAGGTAGGTAATACTGTCTTCATATTTTATAAGCTTAAAAATATAGACAAAACAGATAATGAATTTGCAATTGATTTAGAGAAATTTATTATTCAAAATAACTAGTGACTGATTTTAAAGAGACTCACTATGTTAGCCAAGTCCGCCATACTATTGCTAAAAGAATGTCAATCAGGCAGGCAATAGCATAGGAACCATAAATAAATAGTTTGTGAAGTAGCCAAAACAAAGTCAAGTTGTAGTGCATAGAAACAGCAATGACAGTATTCCAGCCTGCAGAAATGACACCTGTGAGGTCCTCTTCATGGCTGCTCTGGTATACCTAGAGATTTTCATGGATTTTTGACATCACAAAAGTGATCTGGGAAACCAGTGCAAATCAGAAAGCTTAACATGCTGCTAGGAAAACTTATCTTTCTTAGAAAAGGAGTTGAAAATCTTCTGGCAAGGGATAAAATCACTAAATCTTAGAATTTTCAGGTTATGGTTAAGAAGAATTGTACAAAGACTGTCAATAATTGTTTTCTTTGTTCATCTCCTCATCCCCTTCATCCATGCACAGAGTCTCAAATGCTGTTTTCTCACTGGCAGACCATTTAGCAAATAATTCTGCAACCTAAAGAAGGTATTCAAAGAACATTTCCATAACCCATATGGAGACAGAGAACAGACACTGTGGTTTGACAAAGATTGTGAATTGGGTAGGCCTCTGCATGGAATAATACAAAAACTTCCTTTGATAACCAGAAGGAGGTTTTGATTTCCATAATACCTAACTGACTTGAGGTTGCTTTCAGCAACTTTTGCCTATTAAAGCATCACAAATCTTGGGCCCAAATGACCCATCTTTCTTTCTAAAACTAAAAAAGCAGAATATGCTTTCTCAGACTTGCTTGTCCTTAGGCCATATAATTCTGAAAACCGAGAATGCTTACTTAATTTTAGCAGAACATCTGCCTCATATCCCTCATCACAGTCCTATTTTTATACCCTTTTATTGCAACCAATGTATAAAATCTCTGCCAACTGCCATAGCAGAGCATTCTTACTTTTCACAAACCATCCTGCTACAGAGACCAAAAAAAGAAAAAAAGTTTTCTCTTTTCATACCTCTGTGTTTGGTGGTTGTATTTAGGATTCTAGGGGCTGCTTATGGTCCCTTCCTCTCTCTAACAAATGCTTACAGATTCTTGAAGTGACTGCCCTGTGCAGTATTTCCTTATACCTAACCAGGTTCACGACTTCACCTCCATAATTGTTATAGTATTATTCACTGCTTCTATGTTTTCTCTCTAGTTTATGGGCTCATGATGTAAAGAGAGAATATGTGACTAATTTGTATTTCCATGTTCCCTACTGCAGTTCCTGACTTTCAATAAGCGTAGTATGACAATAGTGGTTAAAAGGCTGAAATTTTGAACCTATAGTCCTAGCTCCTTGATAGGCTAAGGAAGGAGGATTTCTTGAGCCCAGGAGTCAGAGGCTGCAGTGAGCTGTGATCATGCCACTGTACTGTAGCCTTTGACAGAACAGAACTGTATCTTAATAAACAGGGGCGGAATATGTGGGAAGGCTTTGAGTCAGTCTGACCTGTGTCCCAGCCCTGGCTCCAAACATGTAAGCTGTGATATTATGACCCACTTCCTTAATCTCTTTAAATGTCAGTCTTATCAACTATAAAATGAAGAAAATGATTGCACCAACTTAAGTAATCTCATTGTTAATAAATGAATCAACGCACAGAGAGTAAATAGCACAATACCTGACATGTGGTAAATATTCAATACTGTTAGCTATTAATAACACTATTAATAATAATAAGACTAAAAAAGCATATAAATTGCAAAGTGTAGCAAATTATTTCCAGTCTATTTTCAAGTCAGTTTATTTTCAAACAGTACCATTTTTGTATTGCCTGGATTAATCATATGTGGAGGCATAAAAGTTGCCATCCCATATGGTTTGAATATTTCTTTATGATGCATAAGTGGTAGCACCAATATTTCTGAATTTTAATGATACATAATAAAACTGTAACACTGCTTCAGCACAATGCTCAAGGTTTTTGGTAGAGTTTAATTTTGCTCTGGGCATATGTACTATTTCAACTCTTCAGAATCCTATTTTTTCTATCTACTTTTTTGATCTGGCCGTCCAAAATGGTGAATTCTCTCACTATCTCTCCACTATCTCCCTTCCTCCCTGTCTTTCTCTCTCTCCCTTGCTTCACTTTATTATTATTATTTTTTGCAATGATAAATTATGTTGTTGGATTCTATTTAATTTACATATTCATGGGATAACAATGTCTCTAATATAAAACTGGGTAAGAGTACTTTTATATGTTTGCTTAAATGCAGGATAAAATTAACCTTTTGGTGCTTTCTGACCCTCCCTGCTAAGGAAGGATGTCTGGATGTGGGAGGAGAAGGAACTGAGGTAACTCAGAGCATTGCACATAAATGAAGACAAGCATCAAGATTCATTCTCAAAAGCTGCAGATTCTACAGCTTGCTTCCCTGCCAGTGGTTAAAGGTGAAAAGTTATCTCAAGTCAGTATTATTATATCTGTATTTGATGATTTCTTTCACCATTTCAATTCTCTTGGAGTGTGAAGAACAACTGTTACTGAATTTTTGATTCCCCTGGCAATAGATTTTAGTTGCAGCCATGCATAGAAATATGCATTAAGCATATTACAAGCTTATAGATGTATGTCTGAGCTGGTGTGAAGACAAGGTGAAATATAGGCCTTGCCATTGTGTCTCCAAGTCTTTCTTAAGTGTTTGTAATATGAGGGGAGAGGATTTATTACAGTTTGAGGTAATGATCTGTTATGGATCATTGTTGATCATTATAATTCTAAAGTGAAAAATGTACTATAATTTAAAAGATGTGTTTTCCTTAGGTCTCATTTATAACTCTCCTATTTGTTATATAAAATTTCAATACATTTATGATATATGCTGCTGCTTATATGCTGTAGCATTGAAATGGAAGTTTTGGATGCAGTTTTTTTTCCCTTTAATGAAAGTTTTAAAATATTTATGTGGAGCAATGCACATAATATACTATTGCAAGGGTACCCAGTTGTTCTTCTAACTAAATACTTATAAATATGTACATATTTTAGTCCATATTCAAACACATTATAATGTCTATTAAAAATTGAGAAGATAACTTGAAAAGTTGGTTTAGAGCAAAAGTAGGTAGACTGGGTGTGGTCTGGAGTATCGTATGTAACATTCAGCATTATCTAAGGTTTACTCATATGGTATGCCTCATTAAAAAAGCAAAAGTTGCAAATTGCAAGATTACTTACGATTTGATGGCTGTGATTTTTATTTATACTTATCCTCATGGTGAACTGCTAAGTAAATAGATCAGGTATACTTCTAGTCAGTGGCTAAATGAGGTCTAATGCCTTCATCTCTACTGCTCCCCACCGAGTCTTAAAGGCTACGAATTCCTAGTCTAGTGTTTCTTGAACAATAGTAATAGTGTCTCTTAAACTATAGTAAGATGCACAAAGTGCTATGTACTAACTTAAAGACTTAACATTATACAGTTAATTTAAATGCAAATTACATGTAATAAATATAATCAAGATAGAAGTATTCCATAACTATAAGATGAATATAAACATAAATGAAAGTCATGTGTAAATTTATAAAGTAAGACAACTTCTAAACTAGAGCAGTTACATGTAAATCTTATAAAGTATGTATATTATCCTTGTTCAAAAAACTGTAAGTCACTGGTGAAAGAAATCAAAGATCTAAATTAAAGCAGAGTTCTAAATTAATGGAGTGTTCATGGATTGGAACTGAAATAGTAGAGAGGTCAGTTCTCTAATTTGATCCATAAATCCAAGGTAATCCCAGCCAAAATTCTGGAAAGCTTTAGATATTATTATTAAAAAAAACCCCAAAACACTGCACCAACCACGTGATCAAAGTTATTAGCATCATCAGTGAAAAGTCATGTTAACAGTATTTATGACAATAAGGTGTGATGAAATGGCACTGTATCTAAAAAAAAAGATGATTTTTTAAAAATGAGTTTAGAGTTAATGTGGGAAAGCACATGTTCCAGAGTAACCAACACAATTCCCAAAAAGAGGAACCAGGTCAGAGGATTCATGCTACCTGATTTCAAAACTGCCTATGAAGCTACCTTAAGGGAGCATAGTACTGATGAAAGAACCAGTACAAGTATTAAGGGAAGCAAATAGAGAACCAAGAAATAGATCCACATAAATATACTCAATTGATATTTGACAAAGAAGCAAAGGCAACCTAAAGGAGAAAGGATCATATTTGAATAAATAGTGCTAAGTTTTTATAAATGATTGACTAAATAAACTGATGAGGAAATATAGGCAATTTATCCATGTAGAATAATTCCACCAAATAATTTAAGTAAATACCCTCAGTAAAGATTATATGACTCTCCACTCTTCAAGTATGGATACAATGATGATTTCATTCCAAAGAGTATATTAAAGACCAGGGGAAAAATAGCTGTACAGTGGAATAACTCAAAAAACTGTGCACCAGCCACGTGATCAAAGTTAATGGCATCATCAGTGATAAGTCATGTTAACAGTACTTATACCAACATGGTGTGATGAAATGGCACTTGGTCACTGTGACCTTTCTCTCAAACCCCCCAAACTCAACCTATTTATAAGAAAAACATTACACAAATCCTAGTCGAAGGGCATGTATAAAACACTTAACTAATACTCATCAATGCTGTTGAGGTCTTCAAAAACAAGGCAAGTCCAAGAAGCTGTCACAACCAAAAGGGGCCTAAGGAAACATGACTACTAAACGTGATATGATTTCCTGAAATGGATTATAGATTAGAAAAAATGATAGCAGACAAAACTGAGGAAATCTTGATGAAATATGAATTTCAGTTCATAATAAAGTTATCAATATGGTTCATTAATTGTGACAATGTTCCATACTAACAACATAAGAGAGGGAACTACATTTGGGGAGATAAGAACACTGTGTATATCTTTATGATTTTTTTTTTAAAATCTAAAGACAGTCCAAAATAAAATATTTATTTAAAGCATAGATTATACTTGCTCTCAAGGGAAAATATAATGATACTAATTACAGGTACTAGAGAACTTATGGAAGAAAAGGAAATCTATACATCTTTGGTGTGACTCAACAAGAATGATGCTATGTATAAACACAGCTATTTATACATAGTGCTTATTAGAGTTACCTAATTTTTAGGCACAGTAGCATTATGAAATTATTATGATTAATATTATTTTAGATGTAAATTTTGTCTGTTTCATTTAATGTTCTCAGTATGACTACCTGCTAAAGTTTATCAGTTTAAAGAGATTATGCCTATGAATACTGCTTTTTCCTGTGAAAAGAACTAATATTTAGACAACTTAATATTTTTATATTGTAATTGTGTAAACAACAACTTTGTGTCAGTTTTTTAACTAAATATAAATTTAAATCTCAATAGTTAATCAAAAGAGGACATGGGCTAAAAGAGACATAAGGCAATCTCAAACAGTAGACTCTGCCAAACAGACTTGAGACAAAAGATTGGAAAACACTCAACATGAGTGATTAGTACTTACTTGGACAGTATATTTTTGTCATAACTAATTGATTCACTGAGTAAAACACTTCTCAAATATCTTTCTGTTAGCCACTCTACTATAATATACTAGGAAAGAGTCAATAATAATGCAAACACAGGCACACATACCTGATTTTAGGAAGCTTATTTTTTCGTGGAAGAGCAGAACAAACAATAAATATTTAAATAAGGATATGTTCAATGCTTTAGAGAAGTCCTTGCTGAGAAAGTGGCATTTGCGTAAAGAGATGAATGAGGTGAGGAAAGTCTTGTGGATATCTGGTAGGACAGCAGCCAAGCAGAAGGAACAGAAAATGCAAAGGCCTGTGGCTGTAGGATGAATGGTGTGTTTGAGAAATAGTGCAGCTGAAGTGGAGGAAGGAATTGGAAAAGTGTAGGACATAAGACCAGAGAGATAACAGTGGTCAGGTAAGGCAAGGAGGTGCAGATCACGTAGAGCTTGCGGACTTCCATAAAAAGTGTTGATTTTACTGCTTGTAAGAAAAAAAGGTTTTGAACAGATAAGTAGTAGGAAAAGAATTAAAAGAGAAAGACCAGTAAGAAAGCTATTGTAATAATCCAGGTGAGATGATTTTGGCTTGAATGATGGAGAAGTGGAGGCTTCCAAGATGTAAGATATGGCATAAAACATGACCACAGAGTCAATACGATTTTCTAATGAATTGGATATGGAGTGTGAGAGAGACGATGATTTCCAAATTGTGGGGTTCTGTACCTAGGGAAAACGAGTTGCTATTAATTAATGTTGAGAACTCTGTAGATGGAACAGATGGAGGGGGGTTGGCTGGGGTAGACCAGATGTTCAGTTTTAGACATGCTAAATTTGTGGCATCTCGTACATACCCAGGGGGAGATGCTTAATAGACAGCTGTGTCAGTCTGCATCCAGGCAAGAGGAGTGGCCTGGAAGTAAAGCGGCAGGAATTTGTAGTGTCAGATAAATTTAAAGTCATACTAATGAAAGAGATCCTCTCAAAAGCAAATGTAGATAGAAAAAAGGAACTCCTGCCTGAAGAGGAAAGGCATATATATGTAAACCAGAATAACTTTATGAAAGAGTAAGTGGATGGTGTTTGGAGAAAATTAAACCTTATGTTTCAAGGAAGAGGAAGTGGTCAGTTGTGTCAAGTGCTAGTAGATCAATCAAGAGAATAATACTTTCCATGTTGTATTGTCAAAAGTAAAACTAGAGCTGAATAGCATTAAAGTGGTGGAAACAGATTTTTATTAGGGGAAACAGATCTCAATAAAGAATTGGGTTCAATTCTGAATACAGAATGGGTAAGTGGAAATTTATATTTTACCCAAGGAATAGGATGAGGGTCAGTACAGAGAAAATTATTAAGAAGAAACATCTAGGGTAAGAGGGATCCTGGCAGAACTGCCCTATCAGGATTCTTGCTGAAGATAGGCCAGGGTGATAGACATCACTTGGGGGATGGTGAAGGATAAAGACTCATTGAGAATGGGGGATTCTTGCTAAAATGACTTGGCAGGATTTTTTTGTAAGATAGTACTTCACAAGCAAGTACAGAGATGGGCCTAAGAAAATATTCAGGAGCCTGAATATTTTAAAGGATGGTCAAGCAAAGATTTCTTTTGTACATTATAGGTCACAAATGAGAATATTTCAGATTGTATATGAAACCCACACATTGTACCCCTTGATTGCACTAATGTACACAGCTATGACTTAACAATAAAAAATAAATAAATTTTAAAAAAAGTATTTTTTAAATTTCAGATTAGTATGAGAGTACAAATGATTAGGTTACATGGTTTATGTTTCTTAGGTAAAGTTCAAATTGTAGTTGAGCCCTTCATCCAGGGGGTGTGCTGTGACTCTCACATTGTGCACCAATCTCCCTTCTTCTCCCCTTTGTCCTTTGGCTCCCCCCCCCCTTTGAATTCAACTGGGTTTTTCTCTTCTGTGGGCATGTAGCTGTTTATATATTGGTTTCATATTAATATTGAGTACATTGCATTACTTGCTTTTCTGTTCTTTTGATACTTTACCAAAAAGAATGTGTTCCAACTTCATCAAGGAAAAAAGAAAAGATGTAAAGTCTTCATCTTTTTATGTCTGAATAGTATTTCATGGTATAGATATACCACGGTGTACTAATCTATTCATGTGTTGATGGGTACTTGGGTGTTTGCTCCACATCTTGGCAATTGTGAACTGAGCTGCAATAAACATTCCAGTGCAAATGTCCTTATGATAAAATAATGTTTTTTTTCCTTCTGGGTAAATACCCAGTTTTGAGTTCTTTGAGAATTCCAAGTACTTCTTTCCACAGAGGCTGTATTAGTTTGCAATTCCACTAACAGTGTCAAAGTGTTCCTTCCTCTCCACATGCACACCAGCATTTACAGCTTTGGGACTTTGTAATGTGGGCTCTTCTCACCAGGGTTAGGTGAATTTTCAGAGTGGTTTTGAATTCATTTCTCTAATAATTAAGGATGATGAGCATTTTTTCATGTTTTTGTCATCTGTCTTCTTCAGGGAAGGTTCTGTTCAGGTCTCTAACAGCTGAGCTGAGAATAAAATCAAAGACACAATACCTTCACAACAGCTTCAAATTAAATGAAATACATGGTAATATACCTAGCAAAGTGCATTAAGGATCTCTACAGAGAGAACTCGGTAGCCTTCAGAAAAGAAATAGCAGAAGATGTTAACAAATGGAAGAACATACTGTGCTCATGGCTAAGGAGAATCAACATTGTTAAAATGTCCATACGGCCCAAGTGATCTACAGATTTAATGCAATCCTCATTAAAGGACCAATGTCATACTTTGAAGAACTTGAAAAAATAGTACTATGCTTCTTCTGGAACCAGAAAAACAAACAAACAAACAAACAAACAAACAAACGTGAATATCCAATGCTATTAGGAGAAATAAAAATAAATCTGGCGACATCACATTACCAGACTTCAGGTGATACAGTGACAGTGACAGTGACGAAAACTTCATGGTACTGGCACTGAGATGGAGGTATGGACCTATGGAATAGAATAGAGAACACAGAGATGAAACAAGCCACATATCATCATCTGAACTACAATAAAGCAAATAAAAGGATACAGTTGGGAAAATAATTGATAGTTAATAAATTGTACTGGGAGAATTTGTTAGCCACATGTAAAAAACTGAAACTGGACCTACACTTCTCACCATGCCAAAAATTGACTCTCGTTGGATTAAAGATTTAAATTTAAGACACGAGACAATAAAAATTATAGAGGAAAGTGTGGGAGAAACTCTTCACAAAAATCAGCCTGGGAAAAGATTTTATAAAGAAGACCCCCTTGGCAATTGTAGTAACACCAAAAATAAACAAATGTTTCATGTTCAAGAGGAAGGTCTTCTGCCCAGGTAAGGGTGCAACAACGCAAGGAACAGACAGACTTCAGAATGAGAGAAGAAATCTGACAAAGGGCTGATAATTAGAATCTATAGAGAACTCAAACTAATCAACAAAAAAAGAATAAACAATCCCATTGGAAAGTCTTTTTTCCTCATTTAATTTTTACAGCAACCCTAGGCTGGAGGCATTGTGAACTTTTTATTTTTTAGTTGAGGAAACTGGCAGAATAGTGAAATTACTTTTCAAAAACTATTCTCTCAAATAGCGTAGTTCTGGCTTAAATAGTTGTATGTGGTTTTAAAACTAATGAGATTACAACATTTCTAAGACATTTTGTGACACATGGTTGGTATTTCAAAAAGCAACCATGATCTGATAAGATAAAAATATTTCAAAAAGCAAATTATTCCTTTTTCTATTTTATTGCTTCTGTTAGAGGATATCATTCTCCTAGCAATATGTATACCAAAAGGTGTTAAAATCAAACCTGAACTAATTAATATATCCATTTTTTACTAATTGACTTTTATACAACAATAGATTTGGTCCAAGTAAAACAAAACTGAATAAGATATAATTCAACCTTTGGAAAAGATCATCCTGGACAAGATAAGACAGACAAACATTCATGACACAGTACTGCTAAGGACTCTAATGCAGGTAGTTGGAAAGACTATGGGAAGAACAAGAAATAACTAACTCAGGTGAGTGGTTGGACTGATGCGGTGCTTTGTAGGTGAAAGTCAACATGATTGAATACAGAAGGATAAATATACTGTTCTTACTTAGAGCACACTGGGATGTTCAAGCCTTGAAGTAGTTAAGACTGCTCACATATCCATCATAGGCTTTTTCTGAGCACCAGACACACCAAGGTCAGGACAATAAGAAAACATTGCACATCTATGCAAGCGTCAGTTTTGATGGATGACTTAATTATCTTGGTCCCCTGATGAATGAATAGTGTTACCATTCCCAGGAGATGTTTTGTAGTCTCAGTGTTGACAATGATTTCATTAAGTGGAATATTACAACCATGATCTGATAAGATAAAAACATTTCAAAAACTGTAAAGCTTCAAAAATATTTGTCCTTAGCTAGCAATACTGTGGGCTTGACATGTTTTAGTGACATAATAAGATACCCAGCTTATGAATGGTGGCTGTTGGTATGCTTAGCTATGCTTTCAAAGAAAGACATATTTGTCATCGGCTGTGGTAGAAATTTTGTTAGCCAAGTTTGGCAGAGAGGACTTAACTAATTGAATGCCTGGTTTGAAAGGCACACACACCCCTCACATGTGCCCCCACAAGTAACACACAATTGAAGTATAGGCAGAGGAAAGTAAGGAAATATTTATGACAAACTGGTTCATCTAGAAATGTTCAAAATAGAGAAAATCAATTAATTTTCAATAAGAGGGAAATATATTGTTTGGAAATTGATAAATGCTTATACAGTGATGTAGGGAACATGTGTGCTTGATATGTCTAGGGAATATTTTCATATTCGATTTAAATGACAGGTTGTCAAATATTCCCACAATTGCAGTAATTAACCCTGGATTTTTTTTTTTTTTTTTTTTTTTTTGTATGCAGGGGAAATGGAGATAGATAGAGATGTGAAACTTCTGAACAAATATATTTCTTTCCAAGTAGACTTAGGAAAAATTTCTCTGTCATGAACCTATAGATATTTATGATGGATATTCAGAATTGGTATAGTAGACAGATTTAGAAAAATCCTAATTTCCAAAATATATTTAACCCCAAACTAGCATTCCTCCCATTTACTCCTAAGCTCTCATAAATTTAAGATGGTTCACTTCAAATGGAGCCTTTTACATTTACTACAAAGTCTAACCCAACTTCATCTTTACTTTCTTTTCTTATCTTTTTTCTTTCATTAGTAATCATCCTAATCCTGTGGAAAAACTGGCAAAGTTCAATCTTGGCTAAGGAATTTATGACCTATCATACTCAGTGCCCTATTTTGATACCAAGCTGTCTGCTTTTCTAGCTGCAAAACAGGTTTGATAACTTACCTCTCTATTGATCTTGCATAAAAATAGACACATAGATCAATGAAATAGAGTAGAAAATCCAGAAATAAAGCCACATATGTATAGCCAATTGATCTTTGACAAAATAATCAGGAATAGGCACTGGAGAAAGGACACCCTTTTTACTAAATGGTGCTAGAAAAACTGGATTGCTTTATACAGAAGAATGAAACTGGACCCCTATCTCATCATGTGCAAAAATCAATATAAGATAAAGGCTTGGATTTAAGATCTGAAAATATGAATTTGCTGGAAGAATACCTCAGGACAACTCTTCTGAACACAGATCTAGGGACAAGGAAGTCATGACTAAGACCTCAAAAGCACAGACAAAACAATAAAAAAAATGAAAAAGAAAAAATAGGATTTTATTGAATCAAAAAAACTTCTGCACAGCAAATAATAATAAGGAATAGAGTGAATAAACAACCTGTAGAATAGGAAAAAATAATTGTAAACTATGCATCCAACAGAGGACTAATATACAGAATTTACAAGGAACTCAACAACAACAAAATTCCCAAATAATCTTATTAAAAAGTGGGCTAAGGACATGAATAGACATTTTTCAAATGAAGACAAACACATGGCCAGCACATATATGAAAAAGTATTCAACACCACTAATCATCAGAGAAATGCAAATCAAAACTACAGTGAGATATCATCTTACATCAAACAAAATAGCTCTTATGCAAAAGGCAAAAATAACAGATATTGTCAAGGATGTGGAGGAAAGGGAACTCTTATACACTATTGGTGGGGTGTAATTTAGTGAAACTTCCAAGGGAAAGAATACAGATATTTCTCAAAGAACTAAAAGTGGAATTACCATAAGATCCAGGAATCCCAGTACTCAGAACCTTCCCACAGGGATAGAAATCAATATATAACAATAGCAACTGCACTTATGTTTTCTGAAGGACAATTCATAATAATAAAGACACGGGATCAACCTACATGCTCATCAATAAAGGACAGGATAAAGAAAATGAGATATACATGCACAATGGAAAACTTTTCAAGCACAAAATAGAACAAAATAGTGTCTTTCTACAGCAACATGGATGGGAGACCATTATCTTAAGGAAAATAACTCAGTTATAGAAAGACTGACGTCACAAGTTCTCATAAATGGGAGCTAAAGGACCAGTGTACATGAAAGCAGAGTGTGGAATTATGGACGATGGAGATTGGAGGATTGTGAGATGGGGGAGGGGGTGGGTGCAACGTGCTGCTGCACCACAAGCCTGACTTCACAGCGCTCTGCATTTGTGTAGCCAAATCGCACTTGCACCCCAGAAATATATCCAAATATAATAAAAACTAAATGGGAAAGAATAATAATATTAACTCTCTCACAGGCATCTTGAGAGGAATAAATAAAACAAAAATCATAACACATATAAACAACAGAGCAAAGTGAGTTGCACATAATAATCAACAGCTATTTTTATTATTTGAATCAGTATCTTTGGTTTCAATCCTATTTCCTTCAACAAACTTTTCCCTCTTTTCAAATATATGACTGCCATATGCTATATACTGTTCTCTGGGCAAATGGTATAAGAAATTAGATATGAATCAAGAAATATGCATTTAAAAAAGCATATTTGCAACCAGTAATAAATAACATAGTCTGAAATCTTATTATGCAAGTCTCACCCCAATTAAAAGGACTGGTGTTATGTCTTTCACAGAATTTTCCTAATGTAATTACATTAAAAAGTGCCAACAAAATACATGCATTAGAGTGAGACATAAAACCATATGATTATCTTAATATATGAGGAGAAAGTACTTGACAACATTCAGCATCCATTTAGATAAATAGTCTAAACAAATTAGGCATGGAAGGAATTTTTTAATACAATAAAGGCCATGGGTAGCATGCTCACAGCTAACATATACTTGAAAAGTTGAAAGCTTTTTCTTTAAGAATAGAAGTACACCTGGACTCTTGCAAATTCTACTCAACATAATACTGGAAATCTCAAAGCAAGTAGACAAGAAAAAGAAATAAAATACATTTATTAGAAAAAAGGAAGTTAACTTGTCTCTATTGCTCTTTTTAAAAATATATGTATTTCTGTGTGTGTATGTGTGTGAGAGAGAGAGGGAGAGAGAGAGAGACTAATTCTGCCTGCCTTAAACTATAAGGTATATAAAGAAATTTAGACAAATCCTGTCCTGTAAGGCATTTGCAGGGTAGTGTAAGGATGAAATGAACAGACCAAAAATTGTAATAAAAACTAGAGAGAAAATATATGTCTTAGAAACTCCCATAGAATGTGGGAGTTTAAAGGAGGAAAAGGTCACATTGGTTTTGGGGGAAATTAGATGAGAAAAGGTTGAAGAAGAAGGTAACATTTACAATAGTTTCTAAGAGGTCTAGACTGAATGGAAAAACCTTCCAGGAAAAGGGAAGTGAAAAGCTTTACACCTTTTGTATGTGGGACATAACAACAAGAGGGACTCTATTTAACAAAGTCAAATATTTTGACCTGGTTGTTCATACCCTCACATTAACCTGAGATAAATTTACTTAAACAAAGAAGCAAACACACACACACACACACACACATACACACACACACATATGCACAAATGTGGGAGGAATGTTCTGTAGCACTTAGTAGTCCAATGGAATGGAAAGTACATGTCTCAGTAAGGGAGGAAGAAAAAGAAGGATAATGGGATGGGAAATTGGGACCAGATCACTGAAGGCCTGAGTCTAGGAATTTTCAGGTAGTAAAGGAACATTAACATTGTTCCTGAACATAATAATTAGATATTAAAAACAGTGCTACAGTGGACATTCTGTTCTGCACCATAGGATACTTGCCTAATTAATCTCTTAGGATTACAATTTTAAATGTTTAATGTTTAATTTAAAATGTTTAAATGGTTAAATGTTTAAATTAAACATGAAAGTTTCTCAGGCCTTTGGTACAGGTTGCTAAAAGTACATGAAAATGCCTATTTCTCAAGGGGCTTACCAGCACTACATAGTATTCTTTTAATTTTGTGAATCTCATGGAGGGAGAGTGGTAATCTCATTTTATTTTTATTTTCACTCCCTTATGTCCTACTGCAATTTAAAATATTAGCTGAGATTTAATCTCCATTCTTCTTGAAATTTCTAATCATGTTCTTAACCCCTGTATTATTTTTTTCTTCCTGCTGTAACCAATTGCATTGCTCTTGATAGTGTAAACACTAAAATTTATTATTTATTAAAGCAAGTCTGTTGGTCAAAAGACCCACCCAGATCACAATGGGTTAATTTAAAGATGTTGGCAAGTCTTCCTTCCTTTGTGAAGGCTCCAAGAGAGAATTCATTTTACTGTTTCAAGCTTCTAGAGGCTTCCAGCATTCCTTAGCTTGTGGCCCCTTTCCTCTGTCTTTAAAACCAGCAACAGTTAGTAGAGTCATCGTGTTACACCTCGCTCTTTAAAAGGCCCGTTCTGCCTCCCTCATCCAATTTTAAGAACTCATATGCTTACATTGGGACCACCTATAATAATCTAAGATGATATTTTCATACCTTGGTTCATAGCCTTAATTGCATTTATAAAGTCCATTTTGTTATAACATGGTCACTGTTTCTAGGATTATAATGTAGACATGTTTGGGGGACTACTATTCTGACTATTACACTCTATTTTAATTTTAATGATGCCTTTATTTTTTTCAAGTAGACATACATATATATACTCTTTTTAATTAACGTTTTTGAGATGAGAATCTGTTTCTTCCCTTTATACAACTAACTAAAAATCACTGCTTTCCCTACTGGGGGATATTACAGCAGGCAGTCTAGGCCTGATGACCTCAGGGTCAGGTATCTTGGACTAAACTTCCAGCCAGCTCCAAACCTTATGAACTGTGATGCATTAGACAAGTGTCTAAATCATTAAGCTTAAATTGTCTCAACTTAAAAATGAGGATATTAATTATAGTTTATATATCATTTAACTTTGACAATTGATGTATGCCAAATTGTTGGCATGTTCTAAGTAGCTAAAAAATATTTGGTACTGTTAAGAATATTAATTCAATGTATGGAAATATTTTTGTGAACTGGTGAAGTGTCAGGTACTATTTTCAGTAATTGAGATACATCATTGAAGAAAACTTGAAAAAATACTTTCTCTGAGCCTATATTCTAGTTACAAGTGTTGCTATTGAGGGAAATGAATAATAAACACAAAAAACTGAGTTATACAGTGCTATAGGCTGAATTTTCTTTCTACAGAAATTCACACATTAATGTCCTCATCACTAATACTACAGAGTTAGACTGTATTTGAATGTAGGGCCTTTCAAAGAGGTCATTACGATGTCATTATGTCATTACTATGGCTTCTAATCCAGTATGACTAGTGTCCTTGTAAGAATAGGGCATTTGAACACATGCACATGCACAGGCAAGATGATGTCATGACCCAGGATGAAGACAGCCCCTTACAAGTCAGGGAGAGCAGCCTGGAACAGATGCTTTCCTCACGGCCCTCAAAAAAAAGGAAAAAAAAAAAAAAAAGGTGCACCGTTAGTTTTAAAACACTTGTTTGCGAGGTGACAATTTGGAGTACAGCATGAATTTTCCTCTGGAAACACTTTGTATTTCAATGAATTAACATGCCCTCAATGATCAACAGCATGACTAAATTTGCTTCCCTAATTCCGTATCAGTCCCTGTGGAGATCCTAATGGCTAGCTGATTTATGATAAACAGTACCCTGTGGTTAAAATAAAACCTATATTTCTTTATCCCATATTTATCAGTGATTTTTGACAATATTGTGATAAACAAATACAAACACTTGTGAGTCGCAGTTTTGTTCTGTGGTAATTTATATCCGGTGTTCTTGCCAATAGTACCCAATTTACAAATGCCTGTTTGCTTACAAGGTGACTGTTGAAAATACAAAATGGATTTTCACTTGGAAACAAAATTATAAATAGTAGATTTTCAGGAAAATTTGAGAAAATATTTACTTATTGGGTGCCTGCCTTTTATGCTGATGTTTATGTTTATGTTGATAATGTTAATAATAAAAATACTTCTATGTGGTCTTTATGAGATAAGTTGAATCCTGGGTATGAATAAACTTTGTAAGAATGACTATTCATGTGATTACCCTAAATTCTGTTCCCTGGAAATCTGGGTTATAGGTGACAGAAGACAAATAATGTTCTCCTAACTACCCCTTTCTGGGTAGCTTAAAATGGCAGAAACAACGTTTTAGAATCTTTGGGTTGGATGAGATCAATTACCACAACAAAGCTTTAATTCCCTTTCTGCACTTCTAGGAGCAGTCAACTGTGATGACTAAACCTAACACACAGGGAAACCACTGGTTAAGAAACAGTGTTACTAGAATTTCTTGTTCAGTAGGTCCTTGGTCTCGGGATTGGAAGAATGAATCTCACACATCAGTGGTAAGACAGGATTTATTTTACAGAAAAAAAAAAACAAACAAAACAAAACAAACAAACAAACAAAAAAAAAAACAGAAAAAGCACCAGATCTGGAAGAGGGAGAAACCAAGTGAGAAAAAAATCTCTCCCTTGGTCCTTTGCGTAGGGGTATATATTAACCTAAGAAATGAATGGCTACAATCCCTTCTCTAGAGTCAAAATGTCAGCGCCTTCCCAGGTCTAGGAAACTTCCGTGGAATTACCAGACCTGGGAAAGTAGGGGGTTCCCTGTTTAGCGGCAAGTGCAAGGGGAGGAAGACGCCACCCGCTCCGGGAGCTGTCCGACCCCTCGGCCCCTGGAGCCTCCTGAGCCCCCCTCATCCTCCAACCCCCTGGCTCCTCCACCGGCGCCCACAACACCCGGGGAGGAGGCAGAAGGCGGCGCCAGGCCCTCCCTGGGCTCCGCCAGCTCGCAGGGTCTCCCCGCCATGTCAGTGGCTGCCAATTCCCTTTATCCTAAGTAGCCCCTTTGTCTTCGGACAGCTCTTTTTGTTGTTTTTTTCTTTGTAGAGACCTTGTTTGTTGTTTTAATAGACAAATTATAACAAGGGTTTTAGATTTACTGAAAAATTGAGACAATAGTACAAGGGATTCCAGTTAAGCCTGTGGCAAAAACTCTCTCCTAGACCAAACTTTAGGTAGATTTTTAAGCCTTCTTGATAAAGTCTTGACTGTAGGCTCCTTATTGAATCCAGTTTTACCAAAATGTGCATAAGTTTATTTTATTTTATTTTATTTTATTTTATTTTATTTTATTTTATTTTATTTTATTTTTGTATTTACTTATATGAGTATAAACTCACGTTTCTTTTATACTTTGGGTTTATACCCAATGATATTTTATTGATTTGGTTGTTTAAATTTATTATTTGGCCTTGGGGCTCTCCTTCATCAAGTGTTTCTTGAAAGGCAGCTATGCTCAGCAGTTCACTGCCAGAGGCAAATTGGTTTCTTTATTTTCTTCCTCCCCCTCTCCGTCCTTCCTCTTCCTACTTTATTCTTTTCTTTTCTTTTTTTTCTTCCCTTTCCATCCTTCTTCTCCCCTTCCTGTTCTTCCCTCTTTTCTTTTTTTTTTTTTTAAATCTTTTCCTTTTTTCTTTCTTTCTTTTTTTTTTAAGCACTTCCGTGCTTTTTGCAACTACAATTATTTTCAAGTCCATGTTGTACATAATCTTCCCCAGTATGAGAACTGGCCATGTTTCCCAAAAAGCCCTTGTTCTTTTAATCAGAGAATGGCTTTACATAGTAGAAACCAAGATTTTGGTGCTAGCTGTGCTGATTGCTACTGATACATCATTTATTTTAGATGCACGAAAATGCACATATATCTACTAAACCATGTGTGTACATACACACTTAAGTCTTGTATGCAGCCATCTACCATCTTTAAAGCTAATGTGAGTTCAGATACTACAGCTCTAATCCACTGCCACTTAAAGGCCTTTGCTTACCTGTAATTCTCTATTCCAACAGTGAGAAAACTGTTTTCCCCTATCCAAAACTATTTATTTAATTGTTCAGTTCTCATACAAGAGAGACCAGTATTAGAACTGTTAACCTATACCCTGGGAAACAGCTTCTCAACTAGATCACAAGGTGATGTGCAGTGCAGTTACTGGTGTCTTTAGTCTTATGGACTTAACTCGTCTCCAGAGTTACTTAGATAAGTACCTTTTCCCTGTACCACCTTCAGTAAGTGGTTTCATAAATTTGCAAATTGTTTCATAAATTGGCAATACAATGAATTATTTTGTCACGTTCTTCATTTCACTTTAGCATTAAATTCTACATTTCATCTTAGGATGAAATTCCCTTAACTTTCTAAATGATTTATTTTTAAAATTCCACACATTAAACTTTACTCTTTGTGCTTTAAACTTCTATGAGTTTGGAAAGATGCATAATATTATGCATCTACCACTGCAATATAGATTTTTTGCATTAAAAATCTTTGCTTTACCTATTCCTCCCTCCAACAGATGACTCCAGTAATTATTGTTCATTTTACTGTCTCTATAGTTTGATTTTTCTAGAGAGTTAAATAATTAGAACCATAGAGTGTATAGCCTTTTAAGATTGGATTCCTTAATTTAACAATATTAATTTAGTATTTATCCCTGTCTTTGGCCTGAGAGCTCATTCTTTTTATTGCTGAATAAGACTTCATTGTATGGATGAGGTTTCACTTAATCTATTGAAAACCATTGACAATACTTTCTATGAATAAGTTGCAATAAACATGTATGTACAGGTTTTGTGTGGACAGTTTATAAATCAATGTATGAATACCTAGAAGGGCAATTTCTGGATCATAAGACTATATTCAGCTTTGTAAGAAATTGTCAGATCATAAGTGAATGTGCAATTTTGCATTCCCAACAGAATGAGGATTCCATTACCTCTGTGTTTTCAGGAGCATTTCTATTTCCACCTTTTTAGATATTAGTTTTGTTTGTTTGTTTATGACAAGAACTCATTCTGTTGCCTAGGATAGAGTACAGTGGTGTCATCACAACTCACTGCAATCTCAAAGTTTCACACTGTACTCAAGTGATCCTCTGGCCTCAGCCTCCAAAGCATATGGGACTACAGGCTAATGTGAAATTAGCCATTTTAACAGACATATATCAATGTTATCTAAATTTGCAATTCTTTTATGATCAGCAGTGCTTACTGAGGATCTTTACATATGTTTGTTGCCATCCATTTATATTCTTTGGTGAGGTATCTGTTCAAATCTTTAGGCTATTTCTTAAGTGGGTTTTTGTTTGGTTATTTTTTTTTTTTGGTTTTTGGATGCAAGTCTTTTATTCGGTTACATAGGTTAGTAAATATTTATTTTATCGTGTGGCTTTTCTTTGTAGTTCTATCAATAGAAGTTTTAAATTTTAATAAAGTACGATTTTCAATTTTGTTTCATAGATTAAAATTTTGGTGTTATATATGAAAATTGTTGGACAAATTCAAGATCACTAACTTTTCCATATTTTATTCTAGGAATGTTATGCTACTGCCTTTAAATTTAGGTCTGTGATCAATTTTGACATAAATTTTTTGAAAAGGGTAAGATTCATCTGTAAATTTTCTAATGCTCTTTAAGCTGATTTAAAAAATCATTGAGCATAGAATTATTTATGTTATTTATATAATATCCTTATATTGATGGCATCAGTAAGGTTGATCCATCTTTTCTGATATGAATTATTTCTGTATGTATATATATTTTTCTATTTAGTCTTCTTCTATTTACTCTAAAAGTAGACTCTATTTACTCTAAAAGAAGACTCTAAAAGTCTTCTTTCACTTACAGGATTTTTGAAAATACATTGTTTAATTTTGCAACTCTATGATTTCCCAGCTTTGTGATATTTATTTCTGGTTTAATTATATTATGATAAATTTTGTTATGATCATATGTACTTTGATTGGTTTTTATTATTTGAAATTATTTATTTTTAATTTGTGTGTTATTACTCAAAATAGTCCACCTTGGTAAAAGTTTCATGTGAGCTTGAGAAAAATGTGTGTTATGCTGTTGCTGGGTGAAGTATTTTTATAAATACCAATTAGATCAAGCTGATATATGGTACTATTTGGTCAATTATATCCTTAGTGATTATTTGCCTATTGAAATATCAGTGGCTGACTGAGGGTAGTGAAACTTCCAAATATAATGTGGATTTGTTTGTTTCTCCTTGTCTATTCCTCTATCAATTTTTGTCTAACATTTATTTTAATTGACACATAATTGTACATATGTGGCACAATGTACATATGTGGCACAATGTCATGTTTGAATATATGCACACATTGTCTGAAAATAAAGGGTATTTAGCATATCTATCACTTCATATATTAATCATTTCTTTATATAAGAAAATTCAAGATAATCTCTTCCAGCTATTTGGGAATATATAATTCAATATTGGTAGCCACAGTCATCCTGCCGTCCAATAGAACACCAGGACCTATGTATCTCTTTTATCCAACTAGACCTTGGTAGCCCTTGACCAATGCCCCTTTCACTCTCTCCCTTCCTCTCTCCCCATTCTATAGTAAACACTATTCTACTCTCTACTTGTATGAGATCAACTTATTTAATATTCTATGTACAGCATATGTTAGATCCTGCAGTATTTGTGTTCTGGTACCTGGCTTCTTTTATTTAATATAATGAACACAAGAACCCTTCCCCCCTCCCTCCCTTTACTTGTCCTAAGGCAAAGATAACAAAGGATCTGTTTAGCCCATCTCCATCCCCAAATTTGTGCCAAAGGATCTGTAACTAGACAGGCAAGCTGTGGAATCTGCCCACCCCCTGTAGTTCTGATACAGGATGGTGGTACTGCAGCCAGCTCCATGGTGCTGAGGGGTGAACCTGCCACCTCCACTCTGGTGGTGTTGGTGTGGCAGCAGCTGGCAGAGGAACTAGCAGGTTGGGAAGGTGGGGGGTGAAGTATGCAGGAGGCTCCAGGAAGCTGAGGGACCAGACAACTGCTGGGGAGACACAATGCCTTAGTGTCACCCTCCTCTTGCATTTGTGGCTGAACAGGGAACCCCCTATTTCCTAGGCTTGGTCAATTTTATGTAAGGTTCCAAGGCCTGGGAATGGAAGGGTCTGTATCCATTCATTAATGCATTCAATTCATCTTGTCCTAGCTGAAACCGGACTGCATCCTTTCATTCATTACCAAGTCCTGGCCTAATGTAACTACAAAGGACCCATGTGACTATATATATATCCTTGGACAAAGAGCCCAGAGAGAGAGAGCTTCCCCCACACACTTGAGCTTTTTCTCTCTGCCAGAGCTTTGGTGTTTTTGTATTCTTTCCTGTAAAATAAATCCTGTCTTACCACTGATCTGTGGTCCGTGGATTCATTCTTCGAATCACCAAGGCCAAGAACCAAAATTCCGGTGTCAGCTCCATAAAAGGGGTCTCTGACTACCCCCACCGTGCAGATACCACGTTTTCACTGGCAGTCAGGTCACCTTCCCCTTTCAATAAACCTGGCCTGAACATCTCCACTCAAGTCTCTTCTCTGAGCAGCACTATTTACACTTTCCAGTATGTTATGATTCCTTGCTTCTTATTTTTAGTATAAATATTATTCGTTTTTGTTTTGTGGCTATCATGAACCTTGTAAAAACATCTTCTAAAATAAACAAGTTATTTTAGGCTGGTAATAACTAAACTTTAATCACAATACAAATGCAAGCTTTTAATCCCACCATTTTTTTTTTATGTCGCAGTTTACATTTTTTATATTACCTATCCTTTAGTAAATTATTATAATTATTATTTTAATTGTTTTTTTTCAATTAACCTGCATAGTACATATAAAAAGTTGGCAATTTTACCTTGTGTAATTGGAGCATATAATTCCACTCTAGCCTGGCTTTTAGAGTTTCCGCTAAGAAATCTGCTGGACGTCATATTGACACTACTTGTGTATGTGATGTGTTTCTTATCTTTTGCTGCTTTCAAAAGCTTTCTTGTCTTTGATTTGTGATAGTTTCTTATATATCTTGGTATACTCCAGTCTGGGTGGAATTTAGAGACCTCTGTACTTCCTGTATGTATGTTGGCATCTACCCCCAGATTAGAAAAGTCCTCATTCATTAGTTCTTTAAATATGTGGTCTAGCTTTTTTTGTTTCACTTTCTTCTCCTTCTGCAATGTATGTTATTCAAAAAATTGATGTCTCTGTGGTGTCACATAATTCCTGTAGTCTTTTTTCATTCTGTTACATTCTTTTGTCTCTTTCTGTCTGAGTAAGTAATATCAGATGTTTTGTGTTGCAGTTTACTAATTCTTTCCTCTGCTTGACTGATTCTTTTGTTGAAAGTTTTATTGACTTTTTCAGTTTAATCATTGTGTTACTGGAATTTCTTCTCAAGTAGGTCCTTGGTCTTGGGATTTGAAGAATAAATCCAGGGATCATCGATCAGTAGTAAGACAGAATTTATTTTACAGAAAATAATACAAAAAAAGCATCAGAGCTCCTGGGAGAGGGAAAGACTTAAATCAGAAAATCTCCTCTCTGCCTGGTCTCTTTGTCTAGGGATATATATATATAGTCACATAGGTCAGTTGTAGTTACATTTGGCCAGAACTTGGTAAGAAATGAATGGATACAGTCCCTTCTGGTATGGGCAAGATGAATCAATGCATTAATGAATGGATATAGTTCCTTCTGGTAGGGGCAAAGTGAATGAATACATCAATGAATGGATACAGTCCATTCATGAAATTGTCCAGGCCTAGGAATTGGGGGAGCCCTGTATCACCCTTAGGCTTCTGAAATGCTCACAGGGGAGTAGTACAGCCAGAAGAGGGCTCTCTAGATCCAAGGGTGGTTCTGGGGTTGGCACAGCTCCGGCTGTGCCATGGTCTCCCTCAACTAACTAGGGGTCCACAGGCTTCTGCCTGCTCTCCCTCTCCCCTGGACTTGGTTCTCCAGCTCTGCCACCCCATCCTGCCTGCTGCACCAACACCCAGGGCGGAGATGCCGAGGGCCGGGCAGGTCCTCTGGGTGGCTGGTGTTGACCAAGCTGGGATGCCCCCTGCCCTGTTTCACTTGCACTCTTCATCTCTAGGATTTATGGTTTTTCTTATTGTTTCTAATTTTTGTTTGATCTTGCTTTTTCTATGTTGTTTTCTAAATGTGATTTATTTAATGTCTGTATATTCTTTCAGTTCACTGATCCTCCTTTTATTTTGTGGATTTACTTTTTGGTCATTTCATATATAGTTATTTCTCTGGGTCAGTTATTGGAGCTTTATTACCTTCTTGAGTATCATGATTCCCTTAGTGTTCATAATCCTAATGTCCTCGTGTTGTCTGCACTGTGGAGGAGGGACCTCCCTGTGCTGGCCTTTGCAGGTGTTCTTTGGCAGGCGCAGAGCTTCACTATTCAGTTTAGCTTGTGATTCTGGGAGGGACAGCTGTGACCCAAGGAGCATGTGTACCTGTACTCCTGTTGTAAACTGGCATAATGTTCTTTGCTTCTCTAATATCACAGAGGTGGTAGTCTCCCCACCTGGCTGCCTCACACATTTTATTGGACTAATGCAACTTGCATTCATATTTAAAACTGTGGGAGCTTCCTTCTGTTTGGCGAAGAGACCCCTTTCTCGTTATATTAATGCCCCCTTTATCCCTGATAATTTTTCTTAACTAAATTCATATTTTTCCCATTAATGTAGCCACTGCAGCCTTCTTACTAGTTTAAGCATGGCATATTGTTTTTTTATCTTCTTAGATTTAACTTATCTGTGGCTTTATATTTAACATGAGTTTCTTGCAGATAACATATAATTGAGTCTTATTTTTTGTCGCTCTGATAATTTCCATCTTTGAATTGGGGCTTTCTACTACTCACACTTAAAGTGATTGTTGAATAATTGTTTATATCTGCCATACTGTTTTGTATTTGTTACCTGTATTTTTTCTTTGTTTTGTTTCTGTCTTTTTCTGCCTTCTCTTATTTTATCTGAGACTTTTAGAAGATTCAATTTTTATTATCTTTTATGACATATCAATTATACTTTTTAAAAGTAGTGGTTTCTCTTAAATATGCAATATACTAATTGGAGTCCACTTTCAAATAGCATTATACCAATTTACATAAAGTCAGTTTTCTTTTATACAGTATTACCAATTCCTCCCTTCTGCACCTTCTGACATTGCTGTCTTTCAGCTGGCTTATCAAAACCTAACGTCACCCAATACACCTTTAATGTTATTACTTTGTACAGTTAAAATCAGACCAATTAAGAATAATAAAATTAAAATATTTTATTTTACCTTCATTTGTTCCTTGTATGACACATTTTCTTTCTTCACATAGATTTAATTTCTGACTTGCATCACTTTCTTTTCCTGAAAAACTTCCTTTAATATGATTTTTAGTGTACACTGCTAACAATGAGTTCCCTGTTACATTTGTATAAGAAAGCTTTGTTTCTCCTTTACTTTTGAAAAATGGCTTTACTGACTTTAGAATTATGCATTGGTAGTTTTTTCCAGCTTTTTATTGTTTTACTCCTTTCTTGTTTGTATAGTTTCTGATGACAAATATAATGCAGTTTTTATCCTTGTTTCTCTCTAGCTGAAGAATGTTTTTCTCTTATTCTACAGATTCTAAGTTTTTCTCATCTGCTTAGTTTTACTGTAGTGTGAATATGACATGCCTACTTATTAAGTTTTTGTTGTTTTTTTCTCCTGGATGTTCTCTAAATTCCTGAATATATGGTTTGAAATTTGTCATTCATCTTGGAAAGATCTGAGACATCATTTATGACACACCTCTTGGTCTTGGGGGTGGGACAAAATAACAAGAGGTGCTTTACTTAAAAACCACAAGCAGTGTAACATAATTCTTTGTACCTAAAATGAACCCAAACAATAAAAAAGATAAAATAAATTGATAATTTATAAAAAAAATACTTTTTGTCCGAAGTTTTGTCTTTCAATATTTTAATTATGTCTATTGTATGCCCTTTTAAATTGTCCCATTGTTCTTGGATCTTATGTTATATTTTCAAATTCTTTTTGCTTATTTGTGTAAGATGTTTATAATGATTAAACGCAACAGTCACCAAGTCTTTCCTCAGTTGAGTTCAATATTCTGATAGCCTAACAAAGGTTTCTTTATATCTATTACAGATATATATTTTTAATTTCTAGCATTTTTTTCTGATTATGTCTTAGGAGATCATGTCTATGCTTATATTCCTCACATATTCCTCCATGTTATCTAAGTTTTTCTATTAGAGCTCTTAATATATTTATTTTGACTATTTCAAATTTTCTGTCACATATTACAAGTGCTATGCCATATCTGAGTCTGGTTGTAATACTTTTTGTTTGTTTATACTGTATTTTTTCTTGTCTTTCAACATGTACCTCCATTTGAGATACATTTATTTGATATAATTTTTTACTTGCCTCACCTTATTATTCTTTAAAATTTAGTTTTTCGCTCTTGAAATACCACTAAATATCAGCAAAGATACTAAAGTAAAAGATAAAAAAAAATACAGATTAAGAAAAATATTTCTACAAAGATTTGGAAGTCTGATTCAGAATGGAAATGCAGAAGGAAAAATGGTTAATTAACTCAGGAATGTCAAAGAAGTCATAACCTCTAGTGGCTCTGCCCATGGCATGGAAGATCAACATGAAGAAGGATGTTTCATCCTAAAACTATGATACTTGGAGGCCCCAGTTACTGTGGAAGGTAAGGGTAGGTTGGTTTCCTTTGAAGTAGTCCCTGGAAATAAGATTTAAAATAGATAATAGAGAAAAATAATAAAATTGAAGGATTTAGAAGGAGATATATATATATATATATATATATATATATATATATATATATATATGATTTTTATCTCAAAGCATTAGGAGGTACTAGTGTTCTTGTTACATAGATGAATTGTATAATGCTGAAGTCAGGGCTGTTGTCAATAAGTAAGTTTTTATCCCTTATTGTCCTCCCAACCTCTCAACTTCTTAGTTTCCAGTTTCCATCACACCACTTATGACCATGTGTGCTCATTTAGTTCCCACTTATTGGTGATACCATGTGGTGTTTGCTTTTCCATTCTTGAAATACTTGACTTAGGATAATGTTCTCGACTTTGATGGATCAATACCTTGTCATTAGTAGATGGAAGGTAACAAAGGAAATGAAAAAGGTGAAATTATAGAGATTATTTGATCATGCAAGACTGTTTCCCTGCTTGGAAGATATGAAACTCAGAGGACTCTGAATGGCCAGGGAAATCTTTTGCCCCATTCAAACTGGGAAAAAAATATACATATATAATCATAATCATGTGTATGTATATACACATCAATACTTGTATACTTTTGTGTAAGTGTATGTATAGGTAGATGAGATTAAGATTTCTCACTGTAAGATTGTAAATACCAAGGATAAATTGATAAAGGGTTCTAAAAACTCAAGAAAAAATAAAAAAGAATCAAAATGTCACAGACTTCTCAACAACAACAAGAGCAGGAGGACAATGCCTCAAAATTCTGAAAGATAATTATCAATGCAACAATATTCTTTGTCTACTGAAACTGCCAATTGAATTTGAAAAAAGTATAATACTGTTTTTGAACACTCAAAGATGGAAAATATATCCATTTTATATTCTGTCTTAAAAATCTACTGGAGATGAACTGAAAAGGAGAGAGTGTAGCAGGAAGAACAAATGAAGATAATCTGGCAGGCACTGTTAAAAGCAGTGTGTGGAAAATGTTAATTCCTACGACAGTTGTGGTATCTTCCTAGCATCTTCTGACTATAATGTCACCCAAGTCTGATTAATTAATAGTAATTATAATGTACATTTTTATCATGTAGCCAAGTTGTTAGGCTTTATTTTTCAGAATTAATACATACCTTTTAAAGTGGTTATTTTATCAATTAGTAGTCAGTAAACACTTTTTCAATAAATGATTCTTACATATAATTTATCACATGTAATTTATTGACAGGTGCAAAGTAAATATTTTTTTCTTGATAATGTTGCTATCTATTATTAAACATTAAAGTTGGTGGTAGATCATAGGAAAGTTGCCTAATATGAATAAATGTCATTCTGGGTCCTTGTAGCTTTCAGATTGTCTAAATAATTAAATATCAACTGATATAAATACATTAATAAGAAAATGAGTAGATTCTCTTTTCATCATGTTAAAAAAACACTGATTTATTCAAGAACATGATGCATCATACCGTAAGAATTTCATGTTAAGAGTATAACTGAGTTCTTATGAGTAATATTAACAATAAAATATGTTTTTCTGATCAAAGATTTTTATTGTATAAATTATATAAATTAATTGTACAAAAATAAATTTTAGGATTTTGATGTGAAGAGATCCTTTCCATTGGATTTCCTTTGTTTCTGTGTATATTTAATATGATCTTTATCATTCTCCTTAATTGCTTTTCATTCTATATTTTTGATGTGATTGAAATAATTTGGGATTTATTTTAGTCTCTTTCTCTCTGTTTCTCTCTCTTTCTTGCACACACACACACTGGCACACTCCTGATATTTTTGTTTTGTATTCAGTATTTTTCCCACATTATGAGGGCTGCCACATTAGCAATTTTTATTCATAATAGTTTTATATTATATTGGCATTTATTTTCATTAATATGACAAAAACCTCATTAGCAGAGACTCTTATTAGCATTTTGTCATGGAAAATAGTTCCTTCATTTTATATTAGTGCCATAATATGTGATAACAAATGACTACTTAAAATCTTTTCAACTCTCCACTTGAGCAACAGCACATCTCCAGCACGGTGAGTAAGAAGAGAATGTGGCTGCTGTGATCTGCTTTTGTTCTAAGAGACTTGGTAAGGCGGCACAGGAACAGCTTCAGCTGCTGCTCTGGTGCTGGACCTTGTACGTTCTTCTCCGCCATTTTGAGTAGGACCTGTTTGGGACCCTTAGAGTTTATTCCTAGCCGTGATGAGGGGGAAACATATATATCTAGACTTTGAAGCTAATAAGTCATTAGAAGTGTTGCTTCTGTTCCTTTTGTACCACTGACAAAAACTAATTGTGAATGTGTTTCCAACAACCTGTGTTGTGTAGGCCAGCATTATTAAGAAAAGGATAAAGAAACAGGAGCTCTGTGGGTAAGTAAGAGATCTCAATCTCATCAGTAAAATTTACCTGTGAGAAAAGGGACATTTATGTAAATTATTTTAATAGTTTTTGCATAGCACTAAAAGGCACCACTGGTTTTGGGACAAAAATGAAAAGGAAATACAAATTTCAATTTAAAAACAGATAAAGTATGAGAGACATCTATAAAAAGAGTAAAAATTGAAAGCTTTATGTTAGTTATATCTACATTCAATTCTTATGTTGGCCTCAACTCCAGCGTGAATTGGTCAATCTATTTTTCTTTAGAAAAATTAGATATATAGATAGTACTAACTTTGTCACATAATTATTATTATAGTTAAATTAAATTGTAAGTGTAATGCCCTCCATATACAGTTTGTTATGCAAGTTCTAAATCAATAGTTTTTCCTCATTATCTTCTCAATTGCTAGTTCAAAATATCCTAGGGTTGAAATGGTTCCTGGAGACCATTTATTCCTGTTTCAAACTCCCACTAGACACTTTATTCCCTTGATAATTTACTTAATAGTAGATGGCTATTAGAGAAGGCATATAATTTTGACTACTTTGTAACAGTTAGTGAAATTTAGGTTAACACTTGTACTACAACTATATTTAGAACTATTGCTGAAATTTTTTTCTGAAAAGTCTTTATATAGGGAAATAAATATAAACAAATATTGACAAGATAATATAAACAATTTATATTATAAATTGTCAAAAAATATAAACAAGATAAATGACAGTTTAAAAATGTCATATATAAAAAGAAAAGTGAGAGGAGACAAGATGGTGGACTGAAGCCAGCTTTCCACAGAGGCTCCTGTCCAGAAGGAGAGTTAAAAGATGGAAATTTAGTAAGTAACCTAGAGGAATCAAGCTGTACCAAGAGAGAAGGTTGAAGAACGCACATCAACACCACTGAGGTGAGCTGAGACCACAAGGACGCAAACAAAAGGTACAAAATCCATCACCAAGCGGGTGGGAGTCCCCCCTCCCCCACGAGTCTGGTTTAAGAGCCCTACAAACAAAAGGGCAGAAATCTAAAGCCCTCCCACTTCATTTCACGGAGCGACCTTCTAAAAACTGGTCCTACCTCTCCTACTAGGGTGCCATGGTGCTCCCTTGCCAGGCATAAAAAAACTGTATAAAAC
>CAUYPK010159826.1:0-10619 GCA_963574355.1 Loris lydekkerianus | reverse complement strand
TCTCTGTGTCAAAGTCACTGGACACCAGGCACTTTCTGAACCGTGCACACCACCCCCAGCTCTGTTGCTGGTCAAACAACCCTTTGCTCCACAGGGCATCTTTCCCCCTTTCCCTTTATCAGGCCAGAGGAAGTACATAGGCCTGCAGATGCCCACTGTGATTGGTGGATGGGATTCACACCCCAGGAGAAGGATCCAATCACATTGAGGGCCTTGTCTCCCAGGTGACATTCTCCACACTAGGTGTTTCATTCAGTCAAGCAAGCTGGCCAGTGACTTCTGGCAACACAGTGGCTACAAAAAGGTCCCCAAGGGACCCAAGCCACCATCTTCTGTTCTTCCCTGCACCTGGCTGCTGTCTCTGCCATGGCTGAGCTATTATCTGACATGTCCTGTGAGGCTTCCTGCCCTGGTGCTGAGGAGCCTCAAGAGGCAGAGTCATTGCCAACTTTGAAAGAGAAACAGAAGGCATCGTGGTTGCTGCCCCAGCAAGGCCAGGGAAAGTTTTGCCACATACTTTCCCCGAGTCCTGAAGCAGGTCCACATGCCATGAGAGTCATGGAGTTGTTTGTTTATGACATCTTAGAGCGAATCGCCCAGGAAGCCATCCACCATCACCACCAGAGATGCAGAACGCCCTGCGCATTACACTCCTCAGAGAGCTTGGCAAGTGCACGGAATCCGAGGCCGCCAAGGCGGTCCTCCAGTTCACTATCCCAGGTGAGTCCACTTAGGACTGCCTGAATAGTGAGAGATGGGAGAATAAATTTTTTCTTTTTTCCTTACCATACTGAAAATCTCTGAGGGTAAAGCAAGGTTCAAGAAATATTCAGTACATATGCAGCTAAGTTAGAAGAAATGCATAAGTGGTGGCATCCAGGGAAGAGACCAGAGTGGAGATATTCATCCCAGGTTTACTGAACCGGGTGTCTGCATAAGGGAAGCACTTAGAGACCTCTTTCGTATGGGGCCTTAGGTGACAGGAAAATTCCACAGCTTGCTTAAAAAGTTAGGGTCTGTGGCCTGAATGTCTGTTGGAAGATGGGGCTACCACATGCTCTGTGTCTTTCTCTTAGGAGGAGAGGAGCAGGAGGAGGGGAAAGTGTTCAAACCTGGCTGCATTAGACTCTTGTTAAAAGAAATGATGGAGACAATGGTGGAGATTATATGCTGCCTTCCAAATGCCTTTCTTCTTGGTTGAGAGGACAGGATTCCAAGCTTCTACTGAGAGATTCCTCTTGGGGCATTTTATTTTAGGGACTCAAAGTCATAGTGGTGAGCAGGGCTCCATTCTGTAGCAGGGTGCAGTCTTCTTGCTTATGCCTTTTGAGTAACTATTGCTGGAGAAGTTTTCAAGTGCCAACCACTATTGAAAAAATTTTGTGCTTCTGGGGCTGCTGTCAGTGTCATTTTCTATCTCTACCCTTTCTTCATCTAAAAATAGAGGGAGGAGGGAATTAGGTGGGTGGGGGAAGGCCCACGAAAAGAGTGAGAGGCCAGCAGAGGGGCAGAGAGAGGTCCATCAAGGTGGGGAGTGGGTGGGTGAGGTAGATGCCAGGAGTGTGAGCTTACCTGGGTACTGCTCCTGTCCCCACACCCATTATTATGTCTTCTGGGGCTTTGGGAGGTGTATAGTTTTCCCTGTCACTGCCAAGAGAGCCTTAGGAGGTCCTGGGTCTGCAGCCTGGTGGTTCTGTGTCTTTTGTCCTGAGACCTGCCTGCACTGTGGGGGTGAGTGTGTGGCTGTTGGGTGGGGGCAGGAGGCTGTGGGAATTCACAGGATCTCTGGAGTAGGGGAGAGGTCCCAGGGGCTATTTAGAAGGAGGAGGAGTGGTAAGAGCCAGAGTAATCCCCAGTGGAGGGAAGATAATGAGGAAGATGGGGAAGATATAAGGGGAGGTGTTCCAGCAACAATATGTATAGGGAGGGGTAAGAGCAGAGGGAAGAAATGCTGGAAGATGGGGTATTTCATTTTATCTGCCAATTTATTGGAGTAAATTAGTTAAGTTCTTTAAAATACTAAAATCGAAGGTCTGATTTACTAATTTGTATTGAGGTTGAAGGAGACACCCTTGGGGTGTGTCTGTTGAGAGATGTGGATGGGCCAGTTTTCAAGTCTCAGATATCCTCCCCCTACCTGGGTGGAAAAAAGGCACATCTTGTTTCCCACGAACCAGCACATGGAGGAGTGAGAAATGAAGAGAGATTAAGAAAAGTCAACCTTCCCTATTTTATCTCATAAAACTTGAGGTCCCTGGGAACTTAAGAACCTAAATGATGGTGCAGCGCTGGGCTTGAAGTGATAAATGGAAAACAAAGTGATTTGAGGTCTCTGGGACCCCAGAAGAGAGCACAGTGCTAGGACAAGACCCTCTAATTAGGTGCCAAAGAAAAAACGAAGTGAGGAGGATGTGGGGACATAGAGGCATGGAGTGAGCCAAGGAGTGAACCAAGAGAGGTTTTGTTTGAAGCTATTTAGGGACCTTATTTGCAGTTTAATTGCAGTTCGGGTGAAATCCTCTAAGATTCTCTGACAGGTAGGTCAGCAGAAGAGGGTCTGGGCACAACTAGACTAGGACTGGGTTCTGAGAAACCTGGGGGGACTAGGGAGGCCAGCAGCCATCTGCCAGTCAGGTGCCAGTCCTGAGTTTCTGGCACCATATGAAAGGTATAAGAGGTGGTACCCAACATAAGATGAGAGTAGAAATGTTCAGGCCAGCTTTATTTAAAGGTGCAAAGGTGGCCTCTGCACCCAGGGGACAGTTAGAGACCCATTTTATATGGGGACTTAGGGCATGCACAAATTGCACAGCATGCCCAGAATGTTAGGATATTTGGCTTGAACTTCTTGGAGAGAGGATGGAGATAGTCAGATTCTTTGAGTCTTCATTGTAGCAGGAGAGGAAGAGGAGGAGGTGAGGTAAAAGCATTCATGTGTGGCTGTGTAAGGACCCCGTCTAAAAAAAAAAAAAAAAAAAAAAAAATAAGAAAAAAAACACCTTTTTTTTCCATAGTTGAGGATTCATTGAGGGAACAAAGAATCAGGTTACATTGATTGCATTTGTTAGGTAAAGTCCCTCAACAAAAATAACTTAAAAAAAAAAAAAAAAAGTATGCTTAGGGTTCACCAACGCCCTTTAAAGTAATAATGAGTCAAAGAAGAAATCATTAAGGGACATGGAAAATAATGAGAAATGACTGAGAAGAAATTAGTGAGACATGGCTAAGGGCTACTTGGAGGTAATGTTGTGATCATGCATGCTTATTAAATAAATGTAAGATTTAGCCAGGCATTTTATAGAAATGGAAGCACAAGTGGTTCAACAAACACAAAAAGACACAGAAAGAGTGGCCACTTCACAAGTAGACTGAGAACTCCCTGCTACAATCACCATGAGATATCACTGCACACCATCAGAGGTGCAAGATTGAAAAAGGCTGGCATCATGTGATGCTGGTGAGAATGTAGAGGCAATGATGACCCTGGCATTCTGCCCATAGGAGCTCAAAGTGGTCTGACCACCATGGAGAGCAATCTAGCAATACAGATTCATGCAGAAGATGCACACGCTGCTGGCAGTAGCCATTCCACTCCTAAGTACATATCAGGGCATGTGCAGGGGCAGACACACAGGAGAATGTTCTTAACAGCATTTCACATACTAGACACAAATTCAGAAACAAATTAAAGGCTCATTCACTTTAAAAGGTATTAATAAATTCTGATACATCGGCAAAAGTGAAAATGCATTCAGGAACGAATTTAAGTGAACTAGAGAGACCAAGATTATTACGGCTCTATCTCAGATACAGCAGTGAGAGAAAATAGAACATTACAGAAAAACACTTACATTGTGACAAAAAACCTTAGAAAAATGCAAAATATTGCAATCAGTATAGGTCTTCTGGTAGTTCACATCAATGTAGTAGAGGTTTACAGACATTCATGGCAATTAGAAACGTCAATGTAATGTAGGAGTTACTTCTGCAGAAGAAAGGGGCCCTATATCATGGAGGTGTAGATGAGGGGGTACTATTGTATCTGTAAGATTTTACCTTATAAGCTAAGCAGTGGGAATATGAGTATTGGATATGTTTTCTGTCTGTATTTTCATTTAGGCAATCCAGTATATAACATTTTTCTCAAGTTCACTTGGAGAATGAAAAGTAACTGAAAGTGTTGATTCCAGGTTTGTCTTTGTTTTCTTGTTTTAACTAACAGTGAACAGCTGACAATTTTTCTCCCATCACACAGAACTAGAAATATATAAACTCAGGGTTGTGTTGTATGGTGTACAGTGATCATTTCACTGAGTTTTATTACATTTGTGGCAGTTGGTTATTTCCCTTCTCCTGGATAGTTATGGGGTTGGGGGGACATAGGTTAACCCTCTGAAATGGGTCTCTCCAAACCTGGGAGGTAAGCACTATTTATATGGCTAATATACAAAGGAGAAAACTATGGAGAGTTAAGTCAGTTGCCATGCCAGGCCTCACACAGTTGAGGGAGTGGGTGAGTCAGTATGGGAACTCAGCTCTGCCTGATGCTTCCAGAGCCCAGCTTCGTGCCCTTTATTTCATGCTGCTTTCTTGAGCAAAGCAGTGGGGAGGGGTCCTGTGAGTGGAGGCAGGTAGTATAATTGGTTGCTGTTGTGGCGGGCCATGTAAGAGAGCCTGGATGTCCCCTGCTTCTTCACGGAGGTTTCTCAAATCCCAGTCCCTCAAACTCACGGCATGGGTAGAACCAGAAACCCAGGAGCTCATTCAAGGAAGGGCTTTTTTCTCAGGTCTAGGTGAGACCTCTTGGAGCTGTGTAGGGACCAAAGAGATAGCTAATGGACGCCGGAAGCACTTACCAGAGGAGGTCTCACTCTGTTTGCCATCCAGGAAGCCTCCCTAAGCACAATCCCATGTCCCTACAGAGCTCAGGGCCGAAATCAGAGGTTTGAGCACTGTGTTTAGGACTAGGGTTACCAGTCCTCTAGGCAGCTTGGCAAGATCATAGCCATGGCCTCAGGCTAGTCTCAAACCGCAGAGGTCTGCTGAATTAAGTGGCAAAACCCCTCTGCTTTCCTCACCATTGCCGCTGATGCAAGAGCACAGTGGAACTTATCTCTAAGCCTAATTGTAGACCCCATACCTGATAGTCTGTTCCACTTCTCTCCTAACAATCTATTGGAGTGGGATGCACAGCCTGGATGCCAAGGGGATGCAAAAGCTTCTAGATTAATCACCCTCTTCAAAGAAGGCAGACCTGACCCATATTTGTCCTAGAATTCACCTTGAGAAAGGCCCTGGCCTTGGTCCTCCACTGCTAAGTTTTGGGATCTTGGAGCTGCCTTGCAATTCCCTGGGATGACTGCCTTGAAGTTTAGCTTGACCAAACACCTCTTCCTTTTTCTCCCTGTTCTATAGTGACTATATCCCTTTAAAAAGTGGGCTCAGGGACCCATCCAGCCCTACCTCTTTATTACTACACCTTTTTCTCAAGCTGGCCTCCTGCTACCAACTCTATTGAGGACTAAATTTATGTGCATAGCATACAATCAGAGTGCCCAGCACAGAGTACTACAAGGTGCCCAGTAAAAAATGGTTATGCTAGCATTTATTATTGTATTGATGGATACTGGAGTTTTAGGAAGGATGAGATGTGGTCCCCATGGTCTGTGACATTAAGATTCAATGGAGAACTAGAACAAGCATACTACCATATTACTATCAATAGAAGGTGGTCTACGATCAAGGGAATGGTTCATGCATCCCGGGGCTTCACAGTAGTCAGAAGAAGAGGCAGGGAACTTGCCACAGGCCTATAACAAACATGGCACCTGGCATGCTTCAACTGTTCTCCCATCCAGTCCTAATCACCATCCCTCTTTAGGGGTGTTGTTTGTAGTATGCCATTTTATAGTTGGAGACCATAAGACTTAGAGAATAATCACTGTGGGCTGGGCTGGTCAGAACATTTTCTGAGGAGGTAGGATTTAAATCGAGTTTTGAGAGGTGAATAAAACTGGGATTGGAGGGATACTTGGGAGGGAGGCATGGGTAGTGGGGATTCATGGGAGTGAAGGGGCATAGCTTGCCATAAAAGCCAGCAAGACCACAGGGCACGTTCCAATTGTTTCCTAGCAACTTCCCACCATGACTTAGAGAAGCATCACTTCTGCAACTACCCTAACATAGAGGAGGGAAAAGAAGGGAAAAGACCTCCCCCTCTATTTCACTGTCAACCCTAAGCAAACAAAAGGGACCCAGGTAGCCAGGAGAACAAGTTCATTGAGCTCTCTGGCACTTAAACTCACCCCCACCCACTCCAATTGTCTGAGGGCATAAATCTCAAGACTGAGAAAAATAACAGCCACTATTCATTGACTTCTGAATGTGCATCTGACAATCTGTCTGCATTAACCCTCTGAATCCTCACAATAACATTGTGGACACCTACTCTATTGAGGCTCACAGAGATCAAGCTACTTGGCCAAAGCAGTCCAGCTAAGAAGAGGCACAGCTAGGGTTTTAGTCGTGTATCATCTGACCCCAAGTCCTGTGCCCTTAATAATTCTTCCTGTAGGGTCTAGCTCCACTAGCTCATACTGGTCAGAAAACCCAAACAGACCCTCGTACCATGGTGTGTGTCTTTCCCCTGTTAATGAAGCCTAGCAACATCATGTGTCTCCAGAATACAAAAACACCAAAATGTGAAAGAGAACAAATCATGAACAAAGGAGATAGTAAAAGTTAAACACTTATTTCCCCACCATCCTTGTTGCTCTGAATATCCCCAAGCACCTAGAGATGTTCTTAATCTATCCCCAGACCTTTTCTCTCGAAGGGTTCCCAAAAGTCCTGAGTTTTCCCATTGTCCTAGCAAAATTATGCATAACCCCTTGTCTTTTTCTTTCAAAAGTGTTTACATTTGTTGGACAAGAAATTATGTGATCACCCTACCAATATAGAGCCAAAGAAGCCTCATACATGAGAAATGTCTTTTTACAAACCTGACACACGGTGCTGGGCCATGACCCACAGCTCCCCCAAGTGAGAGTGGGGTCTGTCCTTTTCGGAGAACTAGCTAGCCTCCCCTTGAGGACTGAATGAGGAATATACAGGCTAGCAATTTGATTTTGAGAAGTCTCTACACTGAAGAGATCAAGGAGCAGGGTTAGAATGCCTGGAATTCAGTGCTTGCCCTAGTTGGAAGTGGGTAGGGTTGAGCAAAGCCTACCTTTTCAACACCTTTGGCCTCAAATATGAGGCATGCTGAGAAGAAAAAAGGTGGAGGAAAGACTCCTTAAGGGGTCAAGGCCACTCCCCTACACCCTGGTTTGCCCCACAGCACAGCTCAAGTTCTTGCTGCAGAGGAAGCCTAGCTAATAAGCCTAAGGACCAGGCTGCTCCTGGGAAATTGAAGCTCCCAGGGCACAGTGGAGCTTTGGAGATTGTTGAAGGAAGCAAGTGGCCAAGGGTGCAGAAGTCATGAGAAACCTGACCTTGAAGGAGTTGGGAACATTTCACAGTCAGCAATTTCACAAGGATGATGCACAGGAATGGGCTAAAATAATATTCAGGAAAGCCATTAGAAGGAATGTATTTCCATACAAGAATGCTAATAAAATTCAGTATTTGAAAATCTATAAATGTAACTTACATGAATAAGCCAAGTAATTCAACAAAAGTGAATCTCAAGAATCCCTAAAACAGCTTGTTGTGAATGTTTGATATCTATGATGTTAGATAAAAGGCCTAGAAAACCAGAACTGCTACTGTGAACACAGGACCAGTGTCATCCCTATGCAAGTAAAGAAGGTAGTGAGAAACATTTCTATTAGCAGTAGGATTTGAAATTCCTGATGTGTATTAAGCAGTGAACGTTTAAAAAGGCTAATCTGGTGAAGAAGGAAATAGATCTTTTAATTTGATTTGAGGATACTGCAAATCTATTAATTATCTACAACAGTTGGGTCTCAGGGCAAATTGTACACTTCTAAACATTAATAGGAACCCAAAGAGCTTTTATGTAAGTTGTATATGCCAGTGTTTACTTAAAATTTATTAGAACACAAATTTTAATGATTTTAAACCATAAAAATGCATTTTATAATGTTAACATGAAAGTTAGAAATTCATGTGCAATTTTTTTTTTTTTTTCTGTAATAGAGTGGTGATTGGTCTTGTTTTTGATATCTGAAGAATCTCCTAAACATTGGGCCTAGCAGAAGTCAGCTAGATTCTTGATTTCTTTATTTAATTAGCAACAAAGTTTCAGACTGGAGTGCTCTGGCATCATAGCTCCCTGCAATCTCAAACTTGCAGGCTCAACTGATCCTCCTACCTCAACATGCCAGGTAGCTGAAACTATAGGTGCCCATCACCACATCTGGCTAACTTTTGTACTTTTTTATGCCTAGCTTCTGAATGTTATCTGTTCTCACACAACAAACTTCTGGAAAGTTGCATCAAACACTCAAGAGAGAATGAGAGTGAAAAAGACAAAGAGCATTACAATGAAAATGGCCCCACAAAGGGTAACCTAGGAAAATAACCAATAAAGTGACTATTTAGGAAAAAGATGAAATGCAACACAACTAAGAAAATTCAGCAGTTTTCCTTAGAGTGAATTGCATTACAAGTACATTGGAGTTGGCAATCTTTAGTTCTCAGAAAATAATGCCTTAAACATTGGTAGGATATCACATGCCCAACGCCCCACAAAGCTGGAGGAAGCCACCTGCAACCTGCCCCTGAACTCCAGCAGGTGCCTTGTGGTGGACTACAGCTCTTTTTTGGACAACTGTGCATGGCTCTGAAAAGAGCCTTTGGGTCTTGGTGATCAGGAAGTCCTGAGGTAGCTCACTTGCTTGTGGTGTACTGGATGACTGCCTTGTTGGCCTGGGAAATGTCATGCTTGCCGATGTCCCTGGGAAGCATCAGGTGCAGGGGCATTTGGATCTTTCTGGTATTGATGGTAGAGCTCTTATAGCGAGCCAGATGGCCGGCCTCCTGGGCTATTTGCAAGGATGTCGTGAATGAACGTTCATGGCCTCCAGAGACAGGCTGAGGCACTGGTGGCACCTCTTCAGGACCATAGGGAAATAGGTGGCAAAACTGTCCCCACCCTGGCTGGAGTAGTGACCATGGTGCCTTAGTTCTTTCTTTTTGTGGATTGTTGATGGCTCGGGCTCTGGGGGAACCTTGGTTTCCAGACAGGTCCATTCAGATGAAGGTTCAGCCATGGAGGAGACAGCTACCAGAGACTGGGGAGAACAGAAGGTGGTGCCTTTAGGTGTTTCTGGACCATTTCCTAGGCTCCGTGTTTTCTGATGTCATGGGCCAGCTTGCTGTCTGATTGGATGATGCACAATGAGGGGTGTCAGTCAGGGAGCCTCTTGGCCTTTAACATGATTGAATCATCCTCCTGGGTTGGGCATCACATCCACCAATCACAGTGGCTTCTTTCCTGTGCACTTCCTGTTCCTTGATTCTAACAAAGGTAAAAAGATGGACCCCAGAGCAAAAGAACATCTAACCCCCCAGGAGCTGATTGATGCTACACTATGAGCACTTTAAAAGATGTTTCTGAAATGTAAAGCCTAACAAGTTTAACTTGAGCTTCTAAATAGTTTGACCTGTATGACCCAATTCCATTACACCACAGGAATGATTCTGACTACTTTTGAGTTGTACTGTTCCTACTCTGTAACCCCCATTATTCTGAGGCAAGCCTCACTGGAGGAGTAGGAATGCTCTGATATGGCAGCAGAGTGTTCATGGATATAAAAGGACCTGGCTGTCCAGCTCCTGTCTCCAGGTTTGAAGACATTCTTCAGGGAATGGGAGTAAGGGGAAATGGCAAATCCACAGGTTCTGCAGAGATGACACAAAACATTTACCTGGGTTCAATCTGTATTCCCTTTTTTTTTTTTTTTGGCCGGGCTGGGTTTGAACCTGCCACCTCCTGTATAAGGGGCTGGTGCCCTACTCCTTTGAACCACAGGTGCCGCCCTCAATCTGTATTCTTAAATATAAATAGATGTTGAAAGCTCTCCAAATGTTGGAAGTGGTCAATATAAATTACAGCTATTGTATTTAAATAATTTACAAATACATAACAAAATTAATTGTCAAGAAATCTTCCTATGGAGCAAAATGATATCAACCATATGAAAATATTTACACTTTAAAACTGGACCCACACATTTCACTATTAACAAAAATTGACTCTAACTGGATAAAAGATTTAAACTTAAGACATGAAACTATAAAGATACTTGGAGAGTGTGCAGAGGAAACACTTGAAGAAATTGGCCTGAGAGAATAATTTATGAGGAAGATCCCTGCCCCCAAGCAAATGAAGTAACACCAAAAATATATTAATGGGATGTGATCAAACTAAAAAGCTTCTGCACAGCCAATAAACAGTAAGTAAAGCAAGCATATGGTCCTCAGAATGGGAGAAGATATTTTCAGGTTATGTTTCTGACAAAGGTTTGATAACCGGAATCCATAGAGAACTGAAATGTATTAATAAGAAAAGAACAAGTGATCCCATTTCTTTGTGGGCAAGAAGCTTGAACAGAAGCTTCTCTGAAGAAGACAGTGTATGGCCTACAGACACA
>CAUYPK010159824.1:0-82116 GCA_963574355.1 Loris lydekkerianus | reverse complement strand
TGAGTGTTCTCCTATCTTGGTGCTGATAGAGATCAACAGGCCTTGTAGTCAAGGCTCAATTCAATGCTTGACCCTAATATGACGCCAAGACAGAAACCTTCTGTTTTGGTTGAAGGTTAGTGGTATTTTTGGGATCAAACCCTAGTTTCCACCTGTTCCACTTCCCTTTGAGGGTTCCCTATGGACAGACCCCCCCCCCTTCCCACACACACACACACACACACACACACACACACACACACACACACACACTCCCTGTGGGGAAGCCCGGCTGCCCTTGGAGGTGTCATGCTACCTGTTTGGCAGCAGAGGGCGGTGTTTACCTAAAATCCAAGCATGAACCCGGGCCAAGAGGAAGTTCTGCAGCGAACCGCCTCTCACATCCCCTCCAAACCAAGTCCAAACCAGCCGGATGGATGGATGAGAAGGCTGTAAGTTCACAAAGACCTCCCCTGCCTTCCTCAGGAGCACAGGTCTGTGCAGCAATCCTGCAGTCCTCTCTGTTGAGAAACCCTGAAGTCGATCTGCACCCATTGTCTTACATTTCCTCTCGTTCTGTTCCACTGACTTTGAACCTTGGAGTTCACATCTCAGCAGCAGATCAAATTACTTCCCCAAGATGCCTTCCCTCTATTATTCTTGGTTACCGGGCATTCGCTGTACTACCAGGTCAATGTCCCCGGGGTGGAGGACAGGGTAGAGTTGGGGCAGAACAAATTGGGCCAAATTTGAACATTTGCAGATTCAATGTAATGTTTGACAGTTCAGGATAAACCTAGATCTTATAAATAATAAATGAAAAGCATTCGATTATTTATTGGGCTTACAGGTAAGAAGCCATAAAACACACACAAAAATCAGAATCACTGTTATTGAGCTATAAGAAGCTTTAAGAAGCCATAAAACACAAAAAAATCAGAATCACTGTTATTGAGCTATGCTTCTTGAAAAACTGTCCCCCAAGGGGCAGCGCCTGTCGCTCAAGGAGTAGGGTGCTGGCCCCAGATACTGGAGGTGGTGGGTTCAAACCTGGCCCCAGCCAAAAACGGCAAAAAACAAAACAAAACAAAAAACTGTCCCCCAAATACTTGAAACCCTGAGCATGCTTTAAATATTAGCCAAACTTTTGTGGATAATGTTAACATCCTACGTGTTGTGGTTTGGCCTTAGCATGTGTGTGGTGTGGGAGGTTTACAGTGATGCTAACAAAGATTAATCCTGGGGCCCCTTACCCTGGCACTATGTTCATACAGCCATTTATCTCCATGAACTTTGCAAAAGTGTTTTTTTTTTTTTTTTTTTGAGACAGAATCTCACTATATCACCTTGGTAGAGTGCCATGGCAGCTTAAGCGATTCTCTTGCCTCCGCCTCCCAAGTAGCTGGGACTACAGGTGCCCGCCACAATGCCTGGCTATTTTTTTATTGCAGTTGTCATTGTTGTTTAGCAGGCCCAGGCTGGGTTGGAACTTGCCAGCTCCGGTGTATGTGGCTGGCGCCCTAGCCACTGAGCCACAGGCGCTGAGCCAAAAGTAAGCTATTTTATTCACAAATTAGTTAAGAAGGACGTTTTTCACCCCTCTGATTTCCCCTCCACGGTACTGGCCTTATGGAGAGATGGCCTTGGAATGGCCTAGAACATTTTGGGGATTTGGTTAAAGGGGTGTTGAATTGAAGAATTATTTAACCAGGTTGAATGAGCTCTGTCTGTATGTATGTATATATGTTACTTCTGTGGAATGATAAAATTTACTAACTGTCCGTCCTGGTATAGACATGGCTTCTAGGCATGCCCCAGTGCCAAGGGACAAAGGTGCAAGCCCAGAGGAATTGGGACCTCAGTGGGAATGTGTCTTAGGGCACCAGCATGTACCAAGTAGAAAGGAAACAAAATCTGAAAGTTGTAAGGATGATTCTTCTGGTTTTGTGATATTCATGGAGTTTTTTCGCTTTTAAACAATGCACTGTTTGGACAAAACTGTGGAGATAGTGAAAATATCAGTGGTTGCCAGGGATGGGGGAGGGAAAGATGAACAGGCAGAGCTCAGTGGAGTTTTAGGGCAGTAGAAGTATTCTGTGTGATGCTGTTAAGGGCAGGTGCGTGTCACTACATGGGTGTCCAAACCCACCCAACACACAACACCTCGTGCAAACTCTGGGCTCTAGGTGATAACGTCAGCGTACAGTCACTGATGGTGACAAATGTGCCCCACTGGTGGGGGACGGAGGGGATGTGCAAATGTGGGGGTGGGGAACTCTCCGGACCTTCTACTATGAACCTAAAACTGCTCTAAAAAAATAAAATCTATTTTAAAATATGCTATCTGTTGTGATTTATTTCCTCATCCCAAATAAGTGCTAACTTTTGAGCCCAATTATGCATTCACAATCTTGTTTCCCAAGTCTGTGATCTTTATTCTGTTTGTGAAAGAAATGGGTTTTCTTGGCAGCAAAGACTTAGGAAGGGGAAGGTTTCTTCAAAGTTTTCCAAATTGTGGAAAAGATCGTTCTGCTGCTCCAAAACCCGAGTCGGCCCTGCTTGCACAGAGCATCCTTGTGGTTGTACCAGCTCGCACAGCTGTGCCATCTTCCCATTCAGATTATACATTTCTTGATGGTGAAAAAGTGTCTACTTTTCCTGGATTCAGGGTATGAAGGAACACACCTCTCTCACACACCTCTCTCCTCACCCTGCACTGGGTTATTGGCAGGGATGCTGATTCGGCTCATTGAGCAGAACTTAGAGAATTTTGTCATGAGTTACTGGTCACTTGGAGTTGTCTTCAGCTGAAGCGTCTGATTATCCAATGGCGGGGGTGGCGGGGAGCAAACGTGAAATGCCAGTGACTGGCGGCGCCCCTAGCTCAGTGGGTAGGGGGCCAGACACATACACCCAAGCTGGCGGGTTTGAACCCGGCCAGGGCCACCTAAACAACAATGACAACTGCAAAAAAAAAAAAAAAAAAAAATAGCAGGGCCTTGTGGTGGGCGCCTGTAGTCCCAGCTACTTGGGAGTCTGAGGCAAGACAATCGCTTAAGCCTAAGAGTTTGAGGTTGCTGTGAGCTGTGACACCATGGCACTCTGCCCAGGGTGACATAATGAGACGCTGTTTCAAAAAAAAAAAAAAAAGAAAGAAAGAAAGAAACCCCAGTGACTCTGGCATCGCATTCACGGTACAGTAAACCAGATAATGACGTTCTGCCCCGTCAACCTGGGTTGAAAGGAGCTGGGAGGTCCCTCAGGACGGCCATCCAAGCCTGGGTCTTCCACCCTGTTAATGATTGAGAGACGTTACTTCACAGACCATCATGTACTTTTCAGTATTTTGTATACCCTTTTTTGTTTCTAAAGTTTCCGAGTTCACCCTTTTCTGGAACACAAAGTTAATGAACTCTATCTTTTATTTTCTATGAGTTTCTGCTTGGCTAAAGTGAAAGAAACAAGTTTTCTTAACAAAGAACATTCGTGAGGTTGAAATTTTTTTTCACAGAAAAGTCACAATTTAGACCAGCAGTTCTCAACCTGTGGGTCGCGACCCGCAGGAGCTGTATTAAAAGGCCGCGGCATTAGGAAGGTTGAGAACCACTGATTTAGACTGCCCTTGAACAGGTTAAGAGTTGACTGCAAACCCTAAAGGTGGCTTATCTGATGAGTCTCCCTCCCAACCACAAACCCTGTCATACCAGCATTTGCCAGCAGAGGGTGAGCCGTAGCCACCTGTAGGGACAGTGCTGGTGCAGGCTCCAGGGTTTCCTTGGACCAGCCTAGCTGAGGCTAGCCAGCCAGACTTTCCCTAGTGTACCCACAACCCCTGAACCCCCGAAGATGTGGCCCCACATCTTGAGGAGGCAGGAAAGAGCCCTAGCCGTAAATGTCTCACCTAGACTGCTTTGATGGCCCCATACTTGGAGGATCCCCTGTACCTTGGAGAGCCAGCCTGACTGCCCGTCTCCCCCAGGAAACTCTGGAAAAGATACTCCAGAGAAACTCTAGGGAATGAGATAGACACAGGGAGACACCCCGACCCAGCTCCATCCTGCCCCAACATCCTAAAGACCTCCCTGCCTCCCTCCCTATACCAACGTCTTATGATGGAGTTGTCCAAGGAAATATAGGATGCCCAATTAAATTTGGATTTCAGATAAAGAATTGTTTTAGCACACCTGCACCAAATATAGCATAATTATATTTCAAAAATAATTTTTTGTTTATTTGAAAATTCAAATGTAACTAGGTGTCTTTTATTTTTTCTTTACCACGTCTGTACCACCCATTCTCCTTGGAGCTTCCAGAATATTCAAGCCCAGGGCTTCCTTTCCCCCAGCGCCTTCTCCCCAAATGCTGGGTAGGGGCTGCCACATTGGGCCTGCTTCAATCTGAACCCCGCCCTTTAGAAAAGGCGAGAACTCCTGGCTGCTCAGGACCTCTGCCACCCACCAGCCCTGACACTCTCCCTTTTATCTCGAAGGACAGTCCACAAGGCACCTTCCTTCCTGACCCTTCTCTGGTCTTCTCAAAGAGTCAGCAGACCTGTGCTCAGCAGAGAAGGGCTCAGACATGGAGATTCCAACTGGTGCACGGCCCCAACCTTAAGGGCAGACTCCAAGGCTCTGCATGTGCCTGCCATGTCACAGCTGGAAAGTGGGGGGCCTGGGCCCACAGTCTCCTGCCCCTACCCAAGTGCTGAGACCAGGATACTCCGCCCTTCCCCCCAGAGCACTGCCATCTGCTGGGTTCTCCACCACCCCAGCAAAGCAGGCAGCTGGGAAAGAAGCTGGGACTGGACGCTGGGACTGGACCGCAGGGCTGACTGTGTGGCAGCCCCCCCCCCCGTCCAGCAGGACACCTGGGCCTGCCAGTGCAGTCTGGGCGACAGCCTCACCTTCCTGTGCAGCCGCTGCAGCATGTAGGATGCTGATAACGGGAACAATGCAGCAGAGGAAAAGTGGCAGGAGAGGGACAATGAGCTGCTGGTGGGGACTCTCCCAGGCTGGCGGGGGCGAGGAAGGATTTGCAGGTCCCAGGGGCCGGGCTGGAGACTGTGCTCCTAACCCCTCCTCGGGCAGCCTCCTCTGCGAATGGGGCGGGTGCAGCCAGGGAATTGTACACCCACGAAGGGCCCTCCCAGCCTTCTGTGCACAGGAGGGCAAGGGTCACATGTCAGATCAAGGAGCCAGCAGCTCCAATGTAGCCATAGCTCTGACCCCAAGGGCCTGGGGACCTTTAACTGGGCTACCCTCCTGTCCTGTCAATGCTCAGAAGGAGGGCTCATCACCCTAGCCTGTGTCCACAGTGGACACTCAGATGAATCTGCCAGTCACTCAGGTAGGCTTGTGGTTAGGGACAACAGGGGGAAAAACACCTCAGGTAGGGCCCAACACTAAATAAAGTTGTCCCAAGGGCTGAGTACCCTGCAGGTGCCTCTGAAGTGACCCCCAAGAGAAGCCACTTCTGCTCCAGCTGGACTAGAGGCTCCGATGGCAGAGTGCTGAACCATTTTCTCTACAGCTCATGCCACGCAGGAAGGATGGGAGAAATGGGCGCAGAATCTGCGGTCCCATCCTCCCAGGCAAGGGTGGGAGACCACAGAGGGAAGAGTTGCTTCTCTCCTGTCCGACATCCAGATCGCTGGTGCTGAGACTGCGTCTATCGATCGATTTCCTGGCCCCACCCTCCTCCTTATGCTAAAAAAGACAGAGCAACCTACAAGATGCAAGCAGTACAATGAGACTAAATAAATCATAACAAGGAGCAAAGTTGAGGGGGAAAGAAGATAAGGAGGAGAGGAGAAATGGAGCCAGGAGGGGGGACCAGCCCCAGAAGGCAGACCATGACGTTCAGCGCAGGCTGGGGAGCTCCAGAGGCAGTAGGCAGGGGGTAAGGAAAACACAATCTGTCACTGTGTGTGTTTGAGCCGAGAAAAAGACACACACAACAAAACAAAGTGTCGTTTCTGATACTAACACCAAGAGAAATTCTTGCCCACAGTTCTCATGGAGAGCACATGCTATCAGGCCGAGGATGCCCTCCTCGGGCAGCCTCACTGTGGCCACAGCCTGCTGCTCCCTGGGCCGCTGCTGGGAGCTTCTCTCAAAGGTAGCCAGCGGCTGGCTGGTCAGGAATAGCCCAAGGATGAGGCCACTGAGAGACACCGGGCTCTCTGCGGTCTAGAGGGGCAGATTAGAAGTGTCTAGAGAGGTGGAGGCTTTGGACAGCCTCAGGCAATGCTCAGCACCCCCTGTTCACTCAGTGGATGCTTGCTAAGTGTCAGGGAGCACAGTGAGGTGGTGTCCCTCCGGCTGCAGCCAGCCGGGCCCACATGAGAATTCCTGGTTTGCAGGCTTCTCTTCTGAGCCATGTGCCACCATAGGGCTGCCACCCTCTTGTGAAAGAGGAAATATCTCTCCACCTTTGGGGGCCAGGGAGGCCAAGGCCAGCCTAACGTCAGGTGTACCTAGTCCTGAGGCTGGTTACCTATACCCCGTGAGCACAGCCTCCACACCTCCCTGGCCAACACCTCAGTCTGTGCTCATGGGTGAGACTCATCTGATCTTAAATGAATTGACTGTGAAGGGAAATGAGCCTGTTTTGCCAGCAGGAGCCAGGGTCCCCAATGGCTTGTCCTCAGGGTGTCAAGGTCTGTCCCTGTGTCAGTTGAGAGGGACTCTATCTAGCACATTCTCCAGTGTGGATCAGGATACCTTTGCCTTTGCTACCTGGTCTGACTGGACTGGCTGCCACCCCCTCAGTGACCCCCCAGTCCCCAGGGGCCGAGTGGGGTCGCTGAGTGGGGTCAGCTCCCAGCAGCCCCTCCCCCACACAATCAGGGACAGAGCAGAGCTCCCTGTTAGGGCCTGTTTTGTCAGCACTTGGCATGCGATCAACAGAGGTGACACCAATTACCTATGTCACAGCTTTCAGGAAGACGGAGACGTATGGAATCCAGCCTGGGGACATTCATCAAGGCCTGAGAGGGGGCCGAGGGGCCATCACAGTGATGAGGAGTGGAGGGAAGCCAAAGTCTCTCTGGACGGCTGGATGGCAGAGCGTTTTATTTCATCAGAATTGATGCCTCAGCAGGGGGCCTGGGCACGCTGGTCAGCTGGGTCCTTGCTGTCTCCCGGACCCGTGTGCGTCAGACAGTTCTGTTCCCTACCCCAGAATCTCCCCCACCCCAGCTCCTAACTCCCCCTTGTCAAAACCTTGCTGCTTATTCTAGGTGTCAATCACACCCCTTTGTGGCACCAAAATCCTCCACCCAGTCTGAACGTGCCTTCTCGCCACCCCCACACTGCTGAATTCAGGCAGTTGTCTGTACCTCTTAAGCGTGATTTTCAATCAGTCATAATAACTAATTACATATTTACCACAACAGGTATCCAGTGAATTCCCGGAACGAGCTAGGTGGGAGGCCAATGGGTAAACTGTGGCACGGAGACATTGGCAACTTGCTCCAGACTGCACTGCTGGCGAGAAGAGTGTGGCAATGGCAAACTGAGGAGCAAAAGAGAGTGTGAGGGGGCCACCAGCTGGGCCTTGATGAATACGAATGTGCTGTTGGGGCCCTGGGCCAGATCAAGACTCCCTGCAGAAATTGGGGTGTCTGCGTGACTAGTCCTAGAAGTTCCACCAGCCTCAAAAGGATTACTGAGCTTCTTGCCAGGGGAGAGAGACGCTCTTAGAACCGGCCCCTCCAGTCTCAGCTGTTGGCTCAGGACACACGGTTCTCCGGCATCTCTCCACAAGAGACCCTCTACCTAGAGGATTCCTTCCATCCTTCCACGTCTGTCCCCTTATGCATAAAATGGGTACAGCAGGCCTGGCTATCTTCACTGGATCTCTCTGAGAGCCCCTGGAGACCAGGCTGGGCACTGTGAATGTGCAGGCCCCCTCACACGTGAGGTGCTGCCTGTGACTTGTCTTCATGGAGTCAGGGGATAGGGAGGGGAGCAGAGCCCTGTGCGTGGAGAGGCAAAGGTCTCACCCCAGGCTGGAAAAGGCTGAGGCTGCCCAGGAGCCCTCACAGGCCCCAGCAGGTGGTTCCGGCTGAACTCCTGCGCAGTGGGAAGTTCAGGGGCAGCTCAGAGCTGGAAGGGACCTTAGGAATGTCGTAGATGAGGGAACAGGCCCAGAACAGTGAAGGAGCTGGCTCAAGGTCATCCAGCTTATTACAAAAGAGCTGACACAGGGACCCACCTCGCCAGGAGGCCAGGAGAGGGTGTTCCCAGAAGGCAGCAATCAGCGAGGACAGAATTCTGATTCTGTCTGCGGTGACATCCCTCATCCAAGAACTGCAAAGGACGGTGTATGCTCTGCGGCTGAGGAGTTAAGGTCAAGTGGGTGTAATTCGGTCAAAGTCTTACCACCTGCGCTGGAGAGCAGACTCCCCCCTCCCCCATGCAACCCCCAGTTTTCCTCTTGCTTTGTCACCATATCTCCACGCTGACCCTGGTCACTGACCAAGTCCCCCGCACACTGTATGCTGACCAGCCTGCACCACTGTCCTAACCGCTCCCCCAGGCTCTCACTTCTTCTTCCAGATCTTAATTCACTTCACAATGCAGGTTCCCCTCAGTGCTAAAACTCATCCAGGGCACCCAAACTGGGGAGCTGGGACCCTGAGCTCCTGCTGTCCCTTGTCTGAGGGCAGGCATGGCAGGGATTGGCAGATGCAGCGATTAGCACGGATGTGGTTTAATGGGACCTGTTGCATTAATTAATTAAATCTCTTTGGTCATGGAGAGAGACCACAGAGTTATTCCTCCTTAGAGCCAGGGGTGAGGGGGAGATAGTTGTCACCTCCATCCCAACCGCTGGAAGGAAAAGTGGAAGCAGAGTCCTGAGTTCCAAGAACGGGGCGGGCCCCTTGGCTGCCGCCACCCTGATGGCACCTCCAAGGGCTGTGTCCCAATCCTCCCCAGCTCAGCAGAGTCAGGAGGGGGGCCTCAAAGCTGCTGCGGAACACACTGGGGTGGGAGAAGAAGGGCCAGAAAACGGGAAGCAGCTCAGGGAGCAGCATAATGGGAAGATTTCAGGGTGATGTATGGTGCCGGGGACGTTATTAATGATTTGCTGATTTTTACCTTTAAAACCTCTGGGTAGATTATTTATTATGTCCTTGTCGTGCCTATGATCTATGAAGGGGGCACTAATCTCCGAGCATGGCCCCCCGTGTCCCTGCTCCTCGACAGCATCTAATTAGGCCAGGACGCTGCCCTCCCTGCCCGGGCCCTGTGCCCACCCCCGTGGGGGGAGGTGCTGGGGCCTGAGGCTTGAGCACTGAGCCGTGGGTCCTGTGAATCAGGGAACCTAGTTCCCTGCCCTGGCTCTGCATGCAAAGCTGTGCGACCTTGGGCAGGGGCAAGGCCTGTCTGGGCTCCTGTTCTCTTATCTCTCAAATGAAGGCACTGGACTACGTAAGCTCCAATGACACAGAATTAAAACAAGGCAGAGCTAAAATGTAGTAGGTATGTGGCCCTCTGGGTGCCACAATCCATGCTTCTGTACTACAGGGAATTGGGAGACAGCAGCAGGGACACCAGTGGCTCACTGTTACCACCCTAGACGCTGAGTGGCTGAGTGCACCTCGCTCCTCTGTTGTGGCTGCTAAGCACAGGGTGGGCCTCATGACTCCCCTCCCCCAGAGCTGAAAGTGGGCGGCCGAGTCCTTCCAGGACATGGGCAACCTGGGTCATTCTGCTAGAGGAGAAGCCAGGGATAGTGAGGAAGGCCAGCTTAGCTGGCAGGGTGCAAAGCTAGAAACAGCTGGAAGAGAGAAGACCACACTCCTTGTTGTGGCCTGGATTCCCTTCCCTAGGAACCCAGGGGTCCTGATAGTCCTGGGCTCTCTTCCCCAAAGGACCACTTCTACAAGAAGCAAGCTCAGCCCAACAGCACTAAGCCCTCTCTCAGGTTCTCAGCCACCCCTCTCTGGGTCTGTGTTTTGGGGACCCTGGTCTTTGAGCCAGAGACAAGCCTTGAGCTGTTGCTGGGCTGGCTGAAGCCCCATCCTCCCTGAGGACACAGGAAGGACCCTCACAGGCCTGACCACCTCGTCGGCCAGAGAAAGCATCTTTTGGGTCTCCACCCTGGGAGTGTCCAAACCCCCTCCTCAATTAGGCAACACCTCTGTAACTCTCAGCTCTCCACAGACCCACCCATCCCCCCAGGCACACACGCACACACCCTCGCGCACCCACACACAGACATGTGTACATATGCACACACATATGCGGAGACGCACACACTTACATGCACAACACACACATGCAGACATGCACACAGATGCACACACATACCTGCACACACGCACACCCACGTGCACACACGCAGACATGCGCACACATGCACATACATGCACAGATACATGCATATACACACACGTGGACATGCAGACATTCACACAGATGCACACACATACATGCACACACGCACATGTGCACACATATGCAGGTGCACATGCACGCATACATTTGTGCCATTTGACCTGTCAGCAGTTTCCTTTTCCTGGGATCACTCTCTGATAGGAATCACCCCCATCCTACAGCCTTCTTACCTCAGCCTCTGCTGTTGACCCCTCCTGGCTCCAGCACTCATCTCAGCGTCTCAAAGGCCCAGTGAGGCAGGTGTTATCAATGTCCTGTGTCCAGGGGAAGGAGTAAACTGGAGGAAACAGTAGTGAATAGTCCAGGCAAGTTGGGAATCCTCTCCCCTGAGCTCACTGAACTCTGCCACTTTCCAGGTGCTGCCTTCAGGAGAGAGTCTCAGTCAGGACCTGCTGGGGGCATAATGGCCTCATCCCAAAGCTTCAGCAAAATATTTTAGTTTAAAAGTCAGATTTTTCTAAGTGGAATGCAGGGCCATGTGAGCAATGGCAGCAGAGGCCGTGGTGGCCTGGCCCCCAGGGCAGCGGAGTGAGCCCAGGAGTGTAGGGCATTCTGCAGAGCCAAGGCCTTGTAGCCCTGGCATCAGCACTGGGGGTGGAATCTTGGGGATGGAGAGTTGGACACAGGCCTACTAGCCAGGGCATGGAGCAGGAGGGCCAGAAAGAGAGGGGAGGAGGAGGGAAGGGGGTGAGGGAGTGAGCAGAACTAGGGCTGGAGGCTGCTGAAGAGCCCTTCACCCCTTATAAGCAGATTGGGGTTTAGCTTTTCTATAGGGGTGCACAGGGCAAGTAGGAGTGGTGAGGCCTGGGGCAATGTGAGCAGCTTCGAGGGAGGGAGCTAGCAGTGCCCGGGGTCTGGGTCCAAGTGTAGGGGTAGGGGCTGGCAAGAACAGAGGTGGAGCTGCTGAGGTGTGCTGCTTCTGGGGTGACACAGTGTCAGGAGCTCAGGGATCCACAGACCTAGGAGCAGGGGTGGCAAGAATGGAGATGCCATCCTTGGGGAGTGACGCAGGGACTGGCACAGGGTGGAAGACAGGGGACACTACCATTTCCCCTTCAGGGAGCCAGAGCTGAGCTGGGCAGGGCAGGAGGGGACATGCTTCCAGAACCACCACCATTCAGGCGGGTGAAGACCGGAATGTCCCAGCATTTGGGAAATAGGATCACAGCAAGTGACTCCAGGGCTCAAGGAGAGTGAGGGGAGGGAAGGGGGGAGACGGGGGTGAGAAAGAGATGCCAGTGGAGGGGGGGGGGCAGCTGCTGCCAGAGGGTGCCTGCTCCTCCCCTGGGGCTGCAATCTCTAGGCCAGGTGTTGAAATCTGAATGACAGGATGGCACAGCTGGGGCCATGTAGACCACTCCAGGATGAGGGCACAGGTGGGATCTGTAAGCCTCTTGGGGTGAGGGTGGAGGCTTGGGCTGCAGAAGGAACCCTGTGAGGTGGTCACTCTGTCCCTGGATACGGAGGCTCAGCTCAGACCTGGAGCCCGGATGACATGCTCTGGTGGAGGACATCAAAAACAAGTCTGGCTCACTCACTGGCTAGAGCTTTGCAGTCCAGGTCTGTGTCTGTCCCAGATGAGTCCCCTTTCCCTGGGGGGGGGGTCTAGGTAGCCAGCTGTGCTCTAGACATTGGGGGATGGGAGGACAGGGAAAGAGGACACTCTTTGTCCATCCTAATTGCCTCTCAGGAGAAGGAGGTGGAGAGAGGGGTTGACTCCAGCTGACCCGCTGTCCCTTGGGGCGACTGCATAATGACGGGGAGTCCAGAAATCACCATCTGTGTGCACTTGTGTGCACATACGTGTGCATATGCGTGTTGGGTGGGGTCAGGGCTGGCAAGAAGGATCCAGCTTCTCAGAAGAACCCAGTCCTGGTGGGAGGATGGGCTACTACAGAATGGAGTCACAGGGAGTGGGGGTGGTATGGCCCTTGCTGAAATGTGAGTCCCTGGACCCTAACTCAGACACATAGGATTGGGATTCCCTGGGAGTGAGGATGTCTATTTGCATTTTGATGGAACTCTCTAGGTGGTCTTTGTGCTCATGAAAGTGAAGGACAAAACCATTGGTTTGTTTGGAAGCCTCTCAGGAGGCTTCCCTGCCCCAGGCAGCACAGAGGTTGAGGTCTTCCTCAGCCCCAGGACAGGCCACCTGCTCCCCTGGCCACCTTAGACTCAGGCATAGGGAGCCGGGTGAAAGGAAAGGGGAGCTGGTGAAGGGAGATGCTCTGGATGCAAGGGACAAATTCACTGCCTGTGGCCTTTCTCTGCAGCACCTCTCAGCCCTGGGATGGGGACTGAGCGAGATGTGGAAAAGGCCTGGTATCTGGTCTCAGCCCAGTCACTTGCAAAGCTGTGGGATTTAGACACTTCACTTTCTCAAGACAGATCTCAGGCAGAAGGGCTTTGGACTATATCAGTGACCCACCAGCTCCACTGAACATTACATGCACCAGGAGTGCCTAACCCAGACCAAGGACACCAGAGTCTCTGGACACAGAGCTTTGGTTCTCAGCTGCTAAAAGGTGGTCCTCTTGAGCTAGGGTCTCTGATCCCCTCCACTCAGTCATCAGGGATAGGAGAGAAGGGCTTGGCTCCTTTTCCCTGCCATTCTAGGAGAAAGCCCGCTGGGTTTTGTGTTTGGGAAGCTTTCCCAGTGCCAGGAGGCTCAGTCTGGACCCAGAGATGCCCTTGACTGCTGTGGAGAAAAAAGTGGGGTGGAGGCAGAGAAGCCCCACCTTAGCTGATGGCCCTGAAAGGCTTCATCTCCAAGTCAAAAGAAAACACAGAGTTGTCCATTAACACAACATTTTTTTTTTTTTTTCAATATAAAGAGCAGAAATGTTTGGGGGCTTAAAGCAGGAGAATCCCATGGACAGATTGCTTTTCAGTTGAACCCTCAGCTTTACAAAGCCAGCTTATCTCAGGCCCTGATACCTCTACAGAAGTGGAACATTCCTACAACAGAATGGAGTCAGTTGAGCAAAAAAAATCCCATCTAAGTCACTTTCTTAAGTCTTGACTCTTTTGTAGTAAATTCATTCCACAAGGTATTAACTACCTTTACCTAAGATATTTATTATAGGACCCGAATCAAAATGAAAAAAACAAAACAAAACAAAAAAACAACTGATACAATAGAAGAGGATGTAGACTTCAGAGTCTGAAATATCTGCGTCTAAATCCTGGCTTTGCCTGATTAGTTGTATGAGCCTGGGTACATTTCTCTCTCTTTTAAGCCTCAGTTTCTTCTTTTGTGGAGGTGGTGATAGCTGCTTGCTTACTTCACAGATGAGGTGGGAACACAAAATGGGGTGACTTTTCATAAGAGTCTGGTATGCTACCCGATTCATTGCAGACATTGAATACACAGGAGTTTTGATTAAAATATCAAAACATCCCCGGCATATATGTAATGAAGTTCCATGTTATCTCTTTCTCAACAATACAGTGAGGAAAACATCACTTCACCCATTTCACAGATATTGAAACCAAGGTGCTCTCTCTGGAACTTGAGCCCAGGTCCTCCAACTCCAGGTAGCATGCTCTTTCCATGGCAAGCTCTTGACTGGAGACCCATGATGGCGTTTTAACAAGGTGTCAGCTCAGCAAGTAGCAGGGCATTTGGGGAGGTAGCAGGGAGTGAAACAAAGGGGTTGGAAACATCTCTTAGGGGTGACTGGGGATCTGGAATCACAGAAGAGTTGCCCTGAGGATGATTAGTCTCAACTAGTGGGACAATTACTGTTCAACCCTGCACATCACCATATCTAGGCAAGCCCACAGTGCAGTCTGTGTCCTGGAGCTTGTGGCTAAGATGCTGGATCTTCACTTTGTCTGATGGGGGACTACAGCCCTCACCACCCCTTCAGGCAATTCCAGCAACACCTGACCTCCCTAAATACACTATAAGTTTATATGTGTGTTGTGTATTTATGCTTTTATCATAAAAACTTTAAAGATTCATCTCCACAGAAATTTTAAAAACATGTCAAATTTTATTAAGAATATCTCCTCCCTTGGTAGAATTGATGCCTGCAGACACTAGATATAGCATGCTGTACCCTTTGCTTAGACAACCAGTGAACAAGACTTCTCTTGCAGCACAGACTTCCATTGTAATGAATCTGGACACCGCAAAATGTCCCTTAATGAGCAGAAAAGTTGGTGAGAACCAAAGAAATTCTGCCACACCCAGGAACCCCCTACCTGAACAAGGCCCAGTCCAAGTACTGCTATAGAACAAGCCGGAGAGAGGACATTTAAAAAATCTCACACATGGTACATAGGATTTTTTTAATTACAAAGGGCACATGTAAATTAATTCATTAAAAAAAGAAAAAGCTGGAACCTGAGTAGAAAAATGGGTAAAAGGCATGCACACAGTAATTCACATGCAAATATTTTTAAACCCCTAGACAAAATTTTAATCTCATTAATAATCAAATAGATCTAAAATAGTACCACATTAAAACGAGGGACTACTTTTTGCCCATAGAATTAGCAAATGATGTCTCATTTTGAATGACGATACCAATGACCAGATGGTGGGTCAGTGATGTAAATCAGTACAGACCTTTAGAAAAACAATTTGAATATCAAGAGCTTTAAAGCTGCCCAGATCCTTTAACCCAGTAATTCCATACCTGGGAATCTATCCTAAGGAAATAATCAGAAATTCAAGAAAAGAAAAGTTTTAAGAGAAAAGTAATGGAAACCATGTAAAATGGTCAACAATCGGAAAATAGTAAAATATCGTATATTCTCAAAGCGGGAGGTATTCAGATATTAAAGATAGGTTGATAGTGATTTGGGGGGAGAGTCTTTCATTGTTAGGTTTTTAAAAATATGTAAGTGTGTACGTAAGGAATAAACTCAACTATAAAATGGTTAGAGAATGATGGGAGAGAAACACACCAAACACTATTATCATGTTATCTCTTCTGAGTGATGGGATTCTGAATGGCTACTTTTCCTCCTTGCTGTGTTTTTTACATTTTCCAATTTTTCCATTTACAGAATAAAATATGTTTTTAAAAAACACTTGGACTTTGGAGCTGAGAGCAAACTTTATCAAATGACCCTGAATTTATCTGCTTTCCCCAAGTATTCACATCTGCAGAGTCACCAAATATATTCAGGACTGAAAAAAAAAACTCAAAATCAAAGGGGGTGAGTACCAAGAGAGGCCAGGAGAAAAACAGCAGGAGATCAATAAGGAAAGAGGAGAGACACACTTGCTAGCAGAAAACAAACACAAACAAAACTCTCCTGGAACCTTCCCCATCAGTTCCATGCTCTTGAGCTCTGAAGACAAACGCAGGGGAGCCCCTGACCTCTGATAACGGGTCAGCTCTGCAGATGGCCCTCCTTCACCCTGTGTGTGGGACAGGCCCTGGGACTCTCTGAAGCTTCTGAATTTAGAACCAGGGACAGCATGGTGTGGGCCATGCCCTTGGCAAGTCTTTTCCCATGTGCTTTGCACATCTGCAGTGGACACAGACTGCATGGGCTGGCTCACAGCCTGATCTCTTCTAGAAATCTAAGTCATCTTGGCTAAAGCCATCTGCCCTGCCTGCCACCCCAGGGAAGGGTCGCCTTGTAGCTGACTCCTCATCCTGTAGGTCAGAACCCTCGCTGGCCCTCTGCTCTGGGGTCCTTGGGCAGGAAGGGGCCCCTTCTTGCTCAGAAGTAGAACTTTCTGGATACATCCTGGTGACTTTTCTCTCTGCATGAGAAATCTCCTGGGACTCAGCTTCAGTGATTCTTAAGTCCCCACTTGTACTGTCTTCTGAGCCTTTCTGAGAGCAGCTGCCCAGGCAGGATGGCCTGGAGGAGGAAGGGCCTGGGCTCTGTCGGGGTGTATCTCCCCCTGGGGAAGGGGGTGGTGTGGACCTGCCCTCTTGGTCCAAGCTGCTGTTTTCAGAAGCCTTCTCTGACTGGCCCTGCTCTGGGCTAACCTGGGGGCTCCCTCCTCTCTCACCTTGAGTTTCCCCTGCTGACCTAGGCCGACCTTCCCCTTCACCTTCTGCACCATCTCTTTGTCCTACTAGAACCTGGTCAGCTCCAGTGGGGGCTTCATCCTCTAAACTATCTTTGTCCCCAGGGCCCTGGTTTCTATCTTGTTCCCTCTCTGCTGCCCCCAGGCTGCTCCCTTCTCCCCTCTGAGCAGCGGCATCTTTACCACCTTCCTTGAGGCCAGCCCCCTCTATCCCCTCTGGGTCTGGACAGTCATCTCTGCCACATGGCTGGCTCTCCTCCCCCTCCTCTTCCCCCTGCACCCCAGGTCCCAACTCCAGCCCATCATCAGCTCCCTGGCAGGGCTGGGGGCTCGAGGGGTCCTCCTGAAGCTGCTCTGCCCCTGTCTTCTCAGTGGTTACTTCAGCTGCATCCCCACTGGAATGCCCGCCTCTCTTCTGCAGGATTTGCTGCAGGTCAAAGGCCTCTTTGATGGGTGCCCTGGTTATGCCTACCATACCCTTTGGGGACACAGGGCTCACTTTCTTCTTCATGCAGGCCTCACAGGGACAGAACTCCTCCCCCTCAGCCTCCCTGCCCAGTCGGGTCCCTAGGGCTGCACGGAGGGCCGGTCCGTCCTCCAAGGAGAGGGTGCCCAGGCCTTGGGTCCGCTGGGAGAAGACCGAGAAGTTGTGTAGGTCCCGGAAGCAGCGCCTGCGTTGCTCCGTCTGCAGGGACAGCTCCCCCCTGAGGGCCTCTCTTGGGGGCCCTGGGGCCCCCCTCCCGGCCCGGCTCTGGATCTTCCGGAGCTCCCTCTGGGTGCTGCCTTGGAGTCTCCGGCCCATGTCCTGCTGTAGCTCGGTCGCCATCTGGTCCAGCAGAGGGTGGTCCTGCAGGCTCCAGCGGGCCCGGAGCTCAGCCACAGCACTGGTGAGGTGGGCCAGGAAGGCCTTCTCCATCTTCTTCAGCATTGCGGACACCCAAATGCGGTCAGGATCCAGCGATGCTCTACCGGCCATGAGGGAGCTCCTTTCTCTGGCCCCCAGGGGCAGCAAGGCCTGGGTTTGCTCCTGGCCTGTTCTGGCTGCTCCAGGCAGCTTTTCCAAACTGGGCGCAAATCTAGGGCCACTCTGAACTGCAGTGACATTTGGGTCCCTCTCACTGGGCTGACCAGGAGGCTCTATGAGCTCCTCTCTCCCCCCCACCGGGGCAGAGGCTCTTCCATCTTCCTCCTCTCTCACCCCCTCCTCCCCTGGGGAGCCTTCCCTGCCTGGGCAGCTGGCCGCTGCCCAGCCCTGGCTGTCCACCCTGCCTTCTCCAGGAAGCCCTTCCTGTTCCGTGCCTTCTTGCAATTCTTGTCCTTGTATTTCTCCTCCAATCTTCTCTAAATGTGCCCCTTCCTGCTGTGTGGTGTTTCCAACCGCCTGCCCCGGGTCACTGCCCAGCCCTGGTTCTCCGCCATCTCTCTCGACTCGACCTTCACTGGGGGCAGGCGAGTTAGGGGAGGCTGGGGAGCAGCTCATCTGTGGGTGTCCCAGACACTCTGCTTCCTCCGAGGCTCTGGAGTCAGGCCTCTGGTGGCAGATTTCCTGTGGCAGCTCTCCCCTCTCGGGGCCCAGGGTACAGTCCATGGCACAGGGGACGCTGCCTTCCCCTGAGCCCCCCGAGCCACTGCTCAGGTCCACGCCAGAGGAGGATGTTGGCGTGAGGTTCTCAGTCCCGCCATGTGACCCAAGGCCCTGCAGAGCCTGGCTCCATGTGAGCTCCTGGAGGTCCAAGTCTGCCTGGCTTCGGCCAAGGTTGCACCCTGGCCACAGAGTTCGGGAGATGCTGAGCAGCTCCTGGTACTGAGGAGAGTCTGTGAACCTCACTTTGCCAGTAGGAGATCCAAGATCTTCATCAAAGAAGTGGAGCCTGGCCAGACAGGTGACAAGGGCCCCAGCCGAGTGGCTGAGCCTCCTGGCCACTGGGCTGGACACTTCGGGCAGGCTGCTGGGCCGGCCCTGCTTAAAGCCCATCAGCACCTTCAGGATCTGTGTGGAGGCTGACACCCTGGTGGGAAGCCCCCGCTGGCCCTCCTGACAGCCCACCGCCACCCCTGCACCCTCTCTGGCCTCCATGGGAGCTTTGGGATCTCTGCCCAGAGCTGCCCCTTGGGGAGGACATTCTCCTGATGGGAGACCAGCACTACTAGCCCCCAGGAGGGCCCCAACTGTCTCTAGGTTCTCACCAGCATCCCCTTCTGGGGACTGGGGCCTGACCTGAGCTAGCACCCCTGGGCCTTCTGGAGAACAGCCATCCTCAGGGTCCTCCCTGGGACTCCCTGGGCCATCCCTGGCCACACGTGCAGCCTCATCTGCCATCTCATAGTTCATGAGAACAGGCTCCTCCGGGATGTTGTCTAGCCATTCTCGGACCATGGCATCTGGTGAGGCTTGGGGCAGAGCACCCGGAGTCACCCCACCACAGTCCTCCCGCTCCTCTGGGCCTCCTCCACCCACGGCAGTCTTCTCCTGGGATGGCCCCCTGGGGCCGGGCGTCAGCGTGCACCCCACTGCAGATGACTCCTCCCCCTGCTGGCTCCCAGCTGGCCCCCGGGCAGCACTGTGGAAGCTGCCACTACTACAGCTGGGAGGCCGCTTCTCCCTGGGTGGGGTGGGGCAGTACCTGCTGCCTGCCCAGTGGGCCTCAGGGGAGGGTGCCCACAGTGCCTGTGTGTTACTGCTGGGGGCCCCTTGGACTGGGGGTGCCCCAATCTGTGAGCAGCAATGATCCTGTTCGCCTCGCTCAGGCCATCCGACCTGCAAGGCCAAGGTCGGGGAAGGCTCAGGGGTGTCCTCTGCCTCTTCCCGCTGGCCGCCAGCCCTGGCCTGAGAGCAGGACTGGGGTGTGTGGGGTGGAGATGGCAGCAGTGAGCCTGCCCTGGACCCCACTTCCCCTGTCCCCCCAGCAGAAGGAACATCGCAGTGGCAGGAACCAGAAGTATAGTCTGACTCGCTTGCAGGAGAGACAGTGGCACTGCTGGCCCCAGGGAAGTCCCGGTAGTGCAGAGAGCCTGAGCAGAGGGTTCGCAGGTCCCTGGAGGCCATTGTCTGGGTGCTCGAGGAGCTTTCAGAAACTTGTGGCTCTGGCCGTTCTGGGCAGGCCCTTCCTTGGTTGGGAGGCCTTGGCGTTGGCTGAGCTGCAGGTGAGTCTAGTGGGCAGTGGTGACACTGCCTGGTATGGCCTCTCTGAGCCACTCGGCCAAGGCCAGGAGTGTGGAGGAGGGACTGAGCTTGTGTCCTCTGGTGTCTTGTCCCCTGCTGGGCTGAGGCACAGGTGGGAGGTGTGGGAGAGCTTCCTTCTGTGTCCCAGGAACCAGAATGGCCTGGAGCCAGGGGCAGCCTTGTCACAGACTCCCACCTGGCATTGCAGCACCTACTGCCCTGCCTACATGTCTCTGCCTGTAGGTCTTCCTTCTTTAAAGATGAGGGACTCAGGGAGGGAGGACATGGGCCATTTCCCTGGGTGAACTTCCTCTGGGATGTCACAGCCCCTGCCTCGCCTGAGTGGCCCTGGCACTTGCTGCCCCCTTGGAGAGACCTAGCACCAGCCGATGAGACAGAAAGAGCTCCTTTGGCACCCCGGCTGGGCAGCCCTGCTGCCTCTGGGCATGGGTCAGCTTCCCTCCTGGCCCCGCTCTGGGCAGAGAGACCACTGCTGCCCACTCCACCCTCTGGGGTCCTGGGACAGCAAGAGGAGTCTGGCTCTGAGCCCTCAGAGTGGCTGGAGCTAGAGAGAGAGCTGATGCCATCCTGGGGTCTCTCCCTGATGGTGGCCCCTTGACTTGAGTGGCCTCTGCAGCCGGGGTGCCGGGTCAGCCCCAACTTCCTCTGAGAAGCCAGCCCCTTTCCCTGGGCTGTGTGCAAGGGGTTCGTCCAGATCTCATATCTGGGCCGTGATGGCCCACCTTGGCCACAGACTTCCTGGCACCCCACCCCACAGGGCCCCAGCTCCCACACCCCAGGCACTGAGCAGCCCACAGGGTGGCCCTCCCACACGCAGCAGAGGGGGTCTGCCTCCCCCAGGCCAGGGCCCTCCCCGCTGGCCTTCCTTACCCTCCGGGACCACAGGAGCGTGTCCTGGCCACAGAGGTGGAAGCGGACTTTCATTTCCACGGACAGGCTGCCATCCTCGTTCATACGGACCTTCTTCTTCACACCATCGCTGGCCACCAAGGGGCTGGCCTGGGTGGGCGTGTCCTGGGGGCGCCTGTCGGGAACAGGTTCCACCCAGGCTCGATCCAGGGATGCCAGGGGGTCGCTGAGCCTGGACTGCTCTGACAGCAAGGAAGACTGCCGAGGCCTGCTGCCTGACCTGGACCTGGCGTGGATCACGCTCCGTTTGGCCTTTGGCCCCCAGCTCCCTGGCATGCAGTGAAGAGTGAGAAAAAAGAGGGGAAGATGGTGAGGGCAGAAAAACAAAGGCCGCGAGCCTTCCACCACCTGGACAGCACTGCTACATCCTAACTGGGGGGCCCGGGCAGAAATGTCCAGAGCAACTGTGAACTGCATAGCAGGACGAACTTGAGTCTGAATTCCCTCTTGACTCTGCCACTTACCAGCCACATAGCTTTGAGCAGAGCCTGTTTTCCAACTGTAAAATCAGTGTGAATACACCGATCGGTAGGTCAGAACTGACACACAGCCATGCCTGTCAAACCTCCTGGATAGTGGCCGGCACAGCGTCTGCTGGTGGTGCAGCAGTGTCCGGGGCTCACTCCTGGTCCTTCTTGTGTCCACCCCAGCATAAGACATGAAGTCGATGGACTGTGGCCTACGAACCTGACTGCAAACTATACCAGGCTGGGTAATTATCAGTGGTGATTTATCACCCTGATGCTCATCACGCTCTTGAAGTGATAAATGATTGCAAGGAAAGACTCAGAGTCACAGGTCTGCTAGTCACACAGCCTATGCCCAGCCATGAAGAAGAGAAGAAAAGGCTGCTGGGAATAGAAAGAAGGGTCTTCAGTGCATTCACCCTTCATCTGCTGGACTAATGCAGGCAAGAGGGCAGGGCTGGTGCAGGCTGAGCCCTCGGCCAGCGGAAGAGCAGAGCTGGAGAGCATATCTGGGCAGAAGGTGGCTTTGCCTCATCCTTCCTCTTCACAAGCATCCAGTGAGGTTCCTCCAGGAAAGGGGCTCAGGCTAACACGTCTCTGTATGTCCAGTACTTGGCATACAGCAGTCTCAGGACGATTGCTGTTGGTGTTTTCGTAGCTTTTCACAAGGGGGAGTACTTCATTTGCTCACCAGATTTGCCAATTGTCATTCCAATAATTTTTGTTTGAACTTTTATGCTTTTGCAGTGAAAAAAAAAAAAATAGCATAGCTTGGACTGTGGGTCAGCATCACAGTTACTGTGAATGCAGTTGTTCAATGGCCATGGTTCTCAACCTTTTGACCCGTCTGCAGGCCACCACTGTTGCCTGAGGCAGTCGTACCCTCAAGAATCAGGTGCCACCTAGGCATGGCCCACTGCCCACTCCCGTTCTTAATAAGTCAGTTTAGATCCCAGAAACTTCCAGTTCAAGATCTCCTGATCCCTGTTCCTTTTTAAAAGCCAAACTCTGCTCTCTCTCATCCAGTTAAGATTGATGGTGATGGGAAGAATGAGGAAAAAAGAAGAGATAGCCCCAAATGATCGGAATACCTGAAAACTGGGACCAAAGGTAGGTTTCCTAAACACCCTGGATGGGATATGTGTGCTCAGCCCTATTGAACCACCACCCAGTGCAAATCAGATTGGGGAGAACCAAAAACCAACTCACCATTTTTGTTCTTTGAGGTCAGCCCAGCTAAAGTTTCAGTCCCATTCTTTCTGGCATCTTCCACGGCCAAGGGTCTGAAGGCCTCATTGCTGGCACACACCAGCACGGAGGTGCTGCGAGGCAGAGTCTGCATGGAGTCCACCTGTGGCAGTAGGCACGGAGTCAGGCCCCGCTGCAGAAGGCCCTCTGCCCAGAGGATCCAGTGTCTCCAACTGCCTGTCAATTTCTATACACCTCACCCCAGGTTTCTGATCTGAGGATTCCACCCACTCCCCATAACTGGGAGCTGAGGTCCTCCCACCACGATCTTCCTCTCTATCCTCACCCCTCCCTGCACCAGGATCCTCAGGTGGAAAGACTTTAGAGCCACGTATCCACTCTCCATGACACGTGTTTCCTAAGGCAACAGAAGCAGAAGGCCTTCCAGCTCCCATGTGGGGAACAAATTCACGTCCCACCTGTTTCCCAAATAGAGGGTCCTCTCTGGTATCTGCTCTGTGTTTTCCAGTATGATCTGGGCCCCTCGCCTCTGCCTCACCCAAGCAGGGTGGAAAGGGGCCAGGCACTGCTCTCTCTACAGGGATCCCTTCCCTTCCAGAATCCTACAATACTCTCTAGGTTCCTGGCCCCCTCCATGGGCCCGCCAGCAGCAAGTCTTCTGCCCATACTGGTCCCTCTGGATTCCATTTCAGCAAACAGGTCTCTGCTTTTGGACAATCTCACCTGGCCCCAGAGGTCCCTGCATGTCTGAAGACTTGCACTATTGGTAGCATTATGCTGTAATTAGCAATACCAGGGGATGCATTTCTATTTTTAAAGGGTAGCATATATAGTTTTTCAATTTCTCAAATTAAAAGGGTATGTTCATTAACAAGAAAAAGAAAGAAAGAGAATTCTTGTATCTTCTCCCTGAAAAATGGCATATAAATTTGCTGTACACCCAAATCTTTTAGCTCAGTTAGTTAGAAGTTTGTTTTAAACTACTTCTGAACTCCTAAACTAGATGCTTTAATTTAAATCTCTAGTCCATCCAGAAAAGACAACCATGACCCAAGCCTATCCATGTACAGATGTATCTATGCCTCTGAGGAATCAGACCTTTCTGGGAAGAAGGAAGCATTGAACTAAATGGCACTCCCACCCCTTAAGGAGAGGTGGACGTGTAAGATCCACAGGAAAGCTTGTCTGTCCAGTAGAGGACCCACAAGTTGATAATAACAACACAGTCCCTCTTGGGGAACAGCGAGGTCATTCTGTTTACAGAAACTCTAATAACTCTGCAATACGTCTAGGTGAAAATATCCTGTTATCTTTTTTCCCAAATAATTCATCTTGTGCCTGCTCTGTCCCCCTCCGCACACTCACTCTCCTGGGCGCTAACCAAAGCTAGGACCTAGTCTTATCTTTCTGCCTACTCCATGTAGCATATGCTACTATGTATTAAATGCATAATAATTCAAAAGCATCTTTTTGCACTATGACACTGAAATTATGAATGCTGGCTCTATCATTGGCCAGCCAGGCAACTATGAGCCAATAGGCTTAGACTCCCAGCCTCTGTTTTCCCACCTATCCTTAGGGGATAATACTACCAGCTACCTTGTGAGTTTTACTTTCTGCTTGAGGTACCTGGAGGAGTTTCTGTTTCCCACATTGAACACTCAAGACTGAGTGAGAAGATGATGAGAAGGTCTTGCCTTGCACAGAAGCACCTGCTAAGTGTTCACAGCACGGTAGCTAAACATGTCAGTAACAATTGTGTGTTGACTAATTGATGTGACTAAGTGTTTCCACCCCACTCAGCTTTAAGTAGTAGCAGGTCAATCAAGTGCCTCTTTTTAAGGAATAACCTCCCCATTCCATCTAAATCTTTTGATCGGAGGTCCAAAGAACATTTCCGAGGAGCCCCCGGGCCTGACAGCCTACCTGCCTCCCACTCATCGTGTAAATCTGCTTCACGGGAAAGTGCAGAAGATCTGAGGCTTTGCTGAGAAAGGCCGCCAGGGTCCTGGTATCTCTCTGACTGAGAGTCACCATCTGCTGGACTCTAGGATCCCTGTTCTTAACCAGAAGTATCTTCCTTGGGGCCTTGGGACCCTTCCAGGAAGAGGATGTTCCTGGTGCCTCACGCTGGCCTTCAAAATCCCAAGACTGCTGGACAGCGGGGCTTCTTCCCTGCAGCTGGCCTGGCCCAGTGGGGGTCTTGGGAGCCTTTTTATCAGAGCAGAGGTAGCAGCCACCATCTTCCAGCTGCTCCAGGGCGCTGAGGCCGTGCAGGCCCCGGGGCGTGGTGACAGAGCGCACCCCAAAGGAGAGGGGCACGCGCTGGGAGAGTTCGTCCATCAGGGCGCTGAAGGTCTTGAAGGCGCGCTGGTGAACAGCCAGGCGAACCCCGGCAAACTGGGGGTCCCCTCGCTTGAGGAAGGTGATCTTCTTGGCTGGCGTGACCTGGGTGACAGAGGGGGTGCGAGCCACAGAGGGCAGGAGGCACTCGCGGTGGCCTGGGGCCTGGGCTTCCCTCGGTGCACTGTTCATGGTGTAGTGGCCTAGGTGGCTGTCACAGGTCAGAGGACAGAAAGAGTCAGAGCAGCTTACGGGCTTTGCATTTCCTGTGTCTCCCCTTCTTTGCAGAGGGGCCTCCTTTTCACCCCAAATTTGTTCCATCCCACTATGCAGAGGCAGGTTGATCCATTTGGATGGACTAGGAAGAAAGGCAAAGGGTTGGCATCAGACAGATCTGAGTTCAAATCCTGACGTCATCACAGACTACCCGTGTGGCCCCGCAGGTGAATGATGTCATCTGGGTGTTGGTGGCCACATCTGTCAGACGTGGCTACAAGCCCTGTGGGTTATAGCAGTGGAAGGAGCTTCACAGAGAGCTGCTGACATAGAACAAACACCAGCAGGTCTTTATCTCCTTCCCTCCTCCTGCTGTCCCTCTTACCCTCTTCTACCACCCTCGGGCTCCTTTGAATAGTAGTTTCTCTCCCAGGGAGGTGGGTAAACGCAGAAGTGAGATGTGGGGCAGGGTCCAGGAGGGCTGGAAGCATCACTCTCTCCTGAGGTCTTCCTGTGCAACCCCCAGGGCTCCCTCCCACCTCTGGATTTCAGGCGTCACGTCAGGGCCAGAATGTAAGGCATAGGCCCCTAAGCCCTTGGGGACAGGGCACAGACAAGGAGACTCAGAGCTCTGTGTCTGCGACCTGCCACCACTGATGCTATGTGTTTACTTTATATTGAGGTTTGCTTTAAAAAAAAAAAAAAAAGTGATGCTGCTTCTTACACTACCCCCAAAGACTTTGCAAGTTGCATGATGACAGCTGCCTATCCCTGCTCATTGCCACCAGCTTGGGAGATGGGGCACAAACCCACATGGCTGGTCAAGGCCATTTGCTCCCCCACACCCCACTACCTTCCCCTATTCCCACAGAGCCTGTGGCCTCACCCAGGACTCTGCACAAGCCTCCCTGTGTTCCTCCTGGCTTCTCTATGACCAGGTGGTGGCCACACCCTATTCTGTGTACCTATGGCCTGGTTGTCCTGAAACCAGGCTTATCACCCAGACATCTCCTGTGCTCGAAAACCTTCCAGAGTTTCCCCCAGTGGATGCAGAAAAGCCCAGGTGCTTTGTCTTACAGCTCACAGGCTTTTCCCACTAGTCCCAGCCACCCCCTTGGGCCTTACCTCCTGCCTCTGTCCACATAAAAATTCCTATGCCCTTGGTTCGGAGCCTGTAGCTCAAGCGGCTAAGGTGCCAGCCACATACACCAGAGCTGGAGGGTTCTAATCCAACGCAGGCCTGCCAAACAATGACAACTACAACCAAAAAAAAAAAAAAGCCAGGTGTTGTGGTGGGCACCTATAGTCCCACCTACTTGGGAGGCTGAGGCAAGAGAATCGCTTAAGCCCAGGAGTTTGAGGTTGCTGTGAGCTGTGATGCCACAGCACTCTACCCAGGGCGAAGGCTTGAGGTTCTGCCTCAAAAAAAGGAAAAGATAAAAAAAGAAAAGAAAAAAAAGAAAATCCCTCTGCCAATTGGCTGCCTGGTCCCAAGGTCCTGCCTGCAAGGTGACCCTTGTCCTACAGCCCCTGCCTTGGCTTTCATCCTTTGCAGACCCCTCCCTGGTGGTCTGGGCCTGGGGCAACCCCCATTCTCAGTGAGGCTACCCCACCAGGTCCTGCATCCTGGCCTGCTCCACCCAGTCTGGGAGGCAGAACCCACCCTCCCCAGGGCACCAGCCTGGAGCAGCGATACTGACACGTCACAGAGCCTGGTGCCAGGGCCAGGCCTGTAAAAGCTGGGCACTGAGAAATGATATCAGGTGAGGCATCGTCCCCTGAGAAATCAGGTGAGTTGTCGTCCCAGCTCACAGGGATTTCAGAACCACAATGGACCCTCATTAACCTGCGCCCACAGGTAATAGCATCGTCCCTGGTGCTGCCCTCATGGCCACGTGTGGGTTCACGTCTCCTTTTCTTTCCTTCCTTTTCATTTGTCCAAAGGGAAAGAACACGTCTCTCATTTTCAAAACCACGCTGCACAAAAGGACCTCATAATCCTCTTCCATCTCTGGTGCAAGTTATATAATTAGCTGTTCAACCTTCTCCCTCCCCACTAATCCCTTGAAGCTTCTCTTCCTTGACCTCAGCTGACACCCTGCAGGGCCAGAAGCAGTTCCTCCAATCAGTGGCCCCATCAGCGCCCTGGGGGACTAGCCTTTCTCCCAACTCAGCTTTCATTTTCACTTTCTGCTGTAAGTGAAACTACAAGGCCATCCATGTGGCCCTCACGGAGGGACTAAGAAGGAAGGAAGTGCCCCCTTGTCCAGGTGTCACTGTGTCCCCACCATGACCATACCATGTCCCTGGCAACTCCACGTCCCCAATATCACCATGTCCCCATCATCACCATGTTCCAAGCATCACTATGCCCTCCAGCAAACCCACTGCCCCCCAGGACTTCTGCTCCTTGCAGCCTCTCCTGTGTGGGGGAGGAGGACAGGGTGTCCCTCTCAGATGCCCCTGGACGGCAGCTCTGAAGGGCATTGCAGGGGGCGTGGGGACTGCCTGGTAAGAAGGCGGAGCCCCTCTGTGCTCTCAGGCCCAGGGTGAAGCAGAACATCGCACTGCAGCACTCCCTCTGCTGGCTGCTAGCCTTCTTTTCCTGGAATGCTTCTAGAATATTATCTGTCTGAGCTGGAATTCATCTCCAACTGGACTTTTTAAATAAAAGGGGAATGTGACCCAAGGAACCCTCAATCCCAAAGACCAGGCTGATACTGGGTGCTCCATGACCTGGCACACAGCCCCAGGGGAGCCAGCGTAATCTCGGTCATCCCTCCAGCAATTGTGCTGGAGTTCATGGGACTAACAGCAGATAGTATCAGGGGCTCACGCTCACTCTCACATACAAACCCACGCTGGAAGGATTCAGGACTAGGAGGAGGGGCTGAGAGATGACCCAGCCCTGTGACGTGGAGGGGAGAACATACCAGGGACAAATACCACACTGCTCTTCACGGGCAGAGGAGGCCATGGCTCTCCAGCCTCGTGGGCACAAACAGAGATGGGGGAGGCCTCACAGCTGTGGACAGGTGCCAGCAAGCTCAGGGAAAGAATGGTTTTCTTCTTGGAAGAGGCTTAAACTTCTAGTCTTTCCCCCTTCAAAAACACCCAGCCCCATCAGGTCATTCATTCATTCACCTACTCATTCACTTATTCATGTAGCCAGCAAAGCTTTCTGAGCATCAGTCACATGCCAGGCTCCATCTGGGGTCTGAGGAATACAAAGATTACTAAGACTTAACACCATCTTCAGAAACGTCACATCCTAGTGTGACAAACAGAGTCACTAATACATACCATAATAAATGTTCTAATGTGTATCCATGTGTGTGTGTCTATAATATACACAAGGTAAGATATAGAACAGAGAGAGGACTGGCTGGTCAGGGAAGACTTCTTGGAGGAGGTGACATGAAGACTCCTGAGCTGGAGCCTAAAAGACAAATTAGGATAAACTCCAGAAGGAAGAAGTTAGGAGGGTCACGGCACAGATACAGCTGTGGTGCCCACTCTGCCCAGGGGGTGGGTTTAGAGGGATGGGGGGAGAAGGTTTGAGACATCCCATGCACTGCTATTAGTTGTCCCAGAGTCAGGGTGGAGAAAGGCCACTCTGGGTGCTGGACACTTGCTGTTGCTGCACTGGGGTGTTCAAAACCCCAAGTGGAAAATTGGAATTTTCAGCCCCATGAGCCAGCTCCTAACCCTACCGGGCCTGAGCTTGAGTGTCTGTCGTGAGGACTGGGAAGAGCCCGAGAGGTGGCCCTGGGAACAGTGTAGCAAGTGCCACCTTCACTGCTTTCTGAGTCACGAGGGCTCTGGGTGGGATGGAGCTGAGGCCAGTTCTCCTCACCTTGCCCAGTGGCTGGTAGGGGACGCCTGGGACACCTGCCCCATTCCTGCACAACAGACAGGCCTCGGAGACTGCACAAAGGAGTAATACTCAGTGGCACATAGAGTTACACTATCATTTCCCCCTCTAGTTCCCTCCTTTAAAAATCAAACAGGAATAGAAGAAGATTAGACCTATTTAATAAGATAAGCAAGTGGGGGGGGGTGCCCAGGCCTGGCCCAAAGAGAGGACCCCGGACCCCCGAGCTCCCTGAGCACATCGTGGGCAGAAGCTCCCTCACTGTAGGGAGAGGACAGGTCCTGCCCACTGCCCCCTGGCCAGCAGGAAGGGTGCAAGGAGGTGGAAGAGGCTGAGCCCTGTGTGCAAGGGCCTGTTGAGAAGAGGCCAAGAGAAGAAGGGAGCAGAGCTACCGGGCTCCTGGCCAGGGTCTGGTCCCCAGCTGTCCACCCACCCCCAGCTGGGACACGAGGAGACCCTCCAGGGACAGAGGCCCTTTGCTCAGCCAAGCCCTGTGTCTGAGCTCCGGAGCAGCCCCCAACCCGCCTCCACTCAGGGCAGGGCCTGGCAGGCCTGGCAGGCAGAAGAGGTGGGGGAGGCCCTGGGGTCTGGCTGGGAAGCGGTGCTGGGTGCTGTGTGAGCACAGAGGCTGGGGACCCACCACCCGTGCCGAATGGGTCCCTGCAAGCACAGCAAACCCTGGGGCCCGCAGCAGAGCCAGGAAGGCCGAGTCCACAGGCAGGGTGGTGGCAATGGCAGGGACGGGAGTGTGCAGGGGATTTCGGGAGGAAGCCCGGAAAGAAAGTGGAGGTGGCCTTCCAGCGAGTGGGTGGGGGCCTGAGAGCAGAGAAAATGAATTAAGGGGCAGAGGGAGGAAAAAATAGAACTCACAGGAAATGCTGGAAAAAGGTGACAGCCCCAGTGGTGGAGGAATTGGGCAGGGCGGGCCTTTGGGGAGGAAACAGTTTTGTCACAGTCCTGGAAGTGGGCAGGCCGAGCAGAGTCAGGGCAGGGGATTCAGGAAGAAGGAGGGGGTGAGGGGAGGCAAAGACAGACCTCAAAAGGTTGAGCGGGGAGGGACCAGGGCTGGCCTGTGTTACCAGTGCACAGCTGAAAGCGGCCACCTGGGGATGGGACAGGCCCCAGAGAGAACAAGAGCTGGTGGGAGGTTGGGCAGCCACTTTTGTTTTGGACACCCCCTCCAGTGACTGAGTTTGCTCAGGGGTATAAGAGCACCAATATTTTATGAAGCAAAAAGAAGGAAAAGAACAGTGACAAACTACAACAAAGACACGCCATTAATTGCAAGATGCATCTTGATGCCAAAGATATTAGAACATTAGGGAAAAACCCGACCTGTGCGTGTTAAAGTCAGGGAAGACAGGATGACAAAAAGCCTGGCACACCCAGCGCGCATATTCATGATGAAGCTGGGGCACTTTATCAAGTGTGACTGTCATTGATCTTGGGAGCTGACAGCACAGCACCGGGGACAGAGTGCTCTGACCTGACAGGTCAGGCCAGGCAGGTGGGTGAGCGTGAGGGGGGTGGGTGCCACTTCACACCCACTGGAATGGCTGCTATGAAAATCAAGAAGACAAAACTCATGATGGTGTGGCTGAGCAGAGACTGGGGCCTTGCTGGCAGGAATGTAAAATGAAGCAGCCACTATGGAAAACAAGATGGTGGGTCCTCAAAAAGTTAGCCACGGAATTGCCACAGGATCCCAGCAAGCTTTCTTCTTGGTCTCTCTCCAAGAGTTGCAAGCCAGGTCTCAAGGGGCCATCTGTGCACCCACGTCCATAGCAGCATTATTTACAGTAGCCAAAGGGTGGAAACAGCTGTGGATGAATGGATGGGCGACATGTCATCAATACACACGGTGGAGCCTGTCCTAAAAAGGAAGGACATTCTGACACACGCTCCAACATGGGCGAACCTTGCAGACATTATCCTCCATAAAAAAAGTCTGGTCACAAAAGAAATGCTGCTTGATTCCATTTACACAAGGCATCTGGAGTAGTCAAAGTCAGAGGCAGAAAGCTGGGGCTGGGGGTGGGGAGATGGTGTTTAACGGGTGCAGATTTTCACCTTGGGGAGGCAAAAACATTCTGGAGCCCGATGGTCATGTAACAATATGGATGTACGCCAGGCCACAGAGCTGTGCATTTAATACTGGTTAAGATGGTAAATGTTACGTGTATTTCACTAGAATTAAAAAAAAAAAAAAATTAAAAAATTAAAAGACGGGGGTGGGGTGATTTGGTGGAGGAAGGCTTCCCAAAGCCACTTACTAAATGGTTGAGGGTTTAGGGAAACGTCACACTGTTCCCTCCACAGTGCTCTCTGGAGCTCAGGGCTCTGACTGGTGGGCTCAGGTAGAGGACAGCGGGGTGAGCAGGGAGAGAGGGTTTAAGGAGATACTTTTGGTTCACAGGCATAAGCAATCTAGCAGTGAACAGCCATCACCTGCCATGGGACAGACTCGCGCCTCACAGAATTTATAATCCACGAAAGAGACAGAACCTCCACACCCCAGTCCTCGCCCTTCATTACACAAGAGCCCCAGATGCAACTGGAGGGCTCCAGATTCATGGGCCTACCTTGACTTTCCAGTAACTAGCTGGTGACTTTTGGTGAGCTGCTTGGCCTCTCTGAGCTTAGCTACCTGGACCATAAAACCACTACCTCGGGGCTGCCCAGATACACTAGGAGTTTATAGGAAAAGGTAGCACACGAGGCTGCCCTTAAACATTACTCTGGAATCCAGGAGACCTCTTGAGAACTTATCAAAAGCAGCCATTCTTCAAATGTTCCAATACTCTTCCCTTCAGAAGGACGGTGAAAATCACAAACCAACGCCCCTCCTGAAACATGAGGAGCCATGTGCACACGCACAAAATACTCCTCGTGATTTCTGGGACACGAGCCTGTGTGGCTCATCCGCAGAGCTCCCCCTCCTCCAGAGATCCACAAAGCCCAGGTTAAGAACCTTTAATCTAATTCTTGGAGACAAGGAAGCTAAAGACAGGACAACAGCTGCACTCTGGGTTGGCTGTGGAAGAAGAAAAGAAATCGTGCTTGCAACTACGGACTCTCGTCCATCCTGTACTCACGGGCAAAAGTTTCCCCAACAACAGTTCCTGTTCTGTGTGGTAATGAAGGAAGGACACATCTGTGACAGGTCAGGAAAAGAGACTCAGGACTGGGACAAATCTGATACTGACACAGGAAGTAGAATCCTTGGAAACTGTCAAAAAGCAAAACAAGAGCCAGGACTGGCCACCTTCCTGCCCCTCCCCCAACACACACACTTGCTAGAATTCTCTAGACAGCTTATCAACAAGGGAAGTAAGTTAATGAGATGGCCTGGATTTACAGGGTTTACCCTGCAGACCGGAATGTGCAGCCTTGTGCGAGCACCCTGAAGGCAGGAAGTGGGTCTGGTTCGTCTCAGTCCCTTGTGCTTGGCACACCGAATGTGCTTGGCAAATGCTTACAGAATAAATGATACTTGGGGAAACGTGCCACGGTAAGAATGGGGTGAGAAGTACAGTCAGCAAAGAACAGGATAATAATAAAACAGGACGAGGGCAGAAAGGTCTCTGGACCAACCGCAGGCCAAGTGCACAGGGAAGCTGATGAACAGCGAGGAACCGAGGGGCTGGGAAGTGTACGGACAGGGCACTGGCTGCCTGTGGCCCTGAGAAGCTGAGAAGGCTACTAAGGAGGCTCAGAGTCCAGCAAACAAGCAAGCTCAGGTGGATGGAGCCGAGAGGGTCACAAAGAGCAAGGGAGAAGCTGGGGAGGAGAAAGGGACTGGATTTCTTTGGAGCAGCTATGGAGGCCAGAGCCTCCTCCTCTGGAGGGAGTTAGGAATGGCCAGGACTTTCCTGGAACACTGAGGCAGGTTGAACACTCAGCTCAACTTGAAAAACTTTTAAACAACTGGGGTTGTTCCAAGGTGTCTTGGGCTGTTATATCACAAATTGAACCCAGTTGTTGGCAATAGAGACCCTTCTTACACCAAGTAGAGGGCTATTTTCCTCTCACATAGAAGAAGTCTAGAGACAGATGATCTTGCACTGGTGTGGAGTCTCCCTGGTGCCACCTGTGACCCAGTCTCCCTCAGTCTCTCCACCCTGTGTACTTCCTGCTCAGTCCTCCCACAGACTCCTCACAGTCACGAAATGGCTGCTGTGGGTCCTGCAGTTGGACTGGGATCCAGCTCAGCTTGGCATGAGTGGGTCTCTGTGCTCGCTAAGAGCACCTGCCCACCATTCCCATGTGGTCCTATCCACACCTCATGGGCACCGAGGTGGCTCAGGACAGACAAATGTCAGAGCCTTCCCCAACCCACTCTGTCCTAACAGGTCGATGAGGTCACACTCAAAATGAGAGGCGGGCTGGTTGAAGGGGTCTTCTTTAGAGCTTAATCATGGGCTTGGCTGGGCAAAAGCCCCTCCCTGTCTTTGAGAGTCTCTCACTTACCTAAATGTCCCCCCAACTCTCCGCAGTGTCCCCAGCTGGGAGTGGAGTGGAGCTGGCTCCACAGCCCTGCACGTTCCTTCTCTCTACCACATTTCAGGTAGGAGGAACAGGAGGGGCAGAGGCTGACCAAGTCGGCCCCATTTGAAGTCCACGCTCTAACAACTCCTGTCTCTACCCCACTGCAGACCTCAGTTCCGACCGAGACCGCCCTACCTGCACAGGGACTGGGAGGGGAGGGAAAGCAGGGCGGCCCCTCTCGGCATTCAAGTAGAGAGAAGAGAAACTGGCATAACGTTTGACAGTTATAAAGGACAGATTAAGAGATTAGGAGAAGACATGGAGGGCAATTCTAGAGAATGGAGGATTTTGCTTTCCTGTTCTGTTTCCTGGTAGAAGACAGCCGGGTCTGCGGGGAAACGGGGATTAGCTCTGCCTTGCTACTGCAGGGAAAGCACTCTCCACTTCTGGGCCTCGGGTTCCTGTCAGCAAAATGACCTCAAAGTTCACCTCCTGGAAAAAAAAACTTTCTCAAGTATTTTTTTAGCGTTTGAATTTTTGTTTTCATTTTCTTTCTTTTTTTTTTTTTTTAAAAAGCTCCCAAGTAATTCTCAGCCAGTGTGGAAACTCACTGGCTGGGTTGGATGGCGACTGTGTGGGCCCAGGTGACGTGAAGCCTCTGTGCACAGAGGTTCGGAAACGAGTAGGAAAACTTGGATGCAATTCCCCTGTGGGGCGTGTGGGGGCATGGCGGGGTACGTGCAAGTGGGACCTTGTTGAGCAGAGAAAGTGCCTGACCCTCCCGACTGATGGCGTCGCCAGGCTCTGTAAAGCAGATGCCACAGTTGTGAGCCACAGTCATCAGTGTCATGAAAGTGACAGGGCCTTTGGGGAGGAACACCCAGGCCACATGTTGTCATGGCAACAGTACACACTCACAGGAGAGGGGCCAATTCTTTACAGTACACAGCGACAAGCGCAAAGCTCTTCCCCACACACAAAGTGATTATGTACACACATAAATATTATCTCTCCACCAGCCTCACAATTACCTAGAGGAGGGGGCTGGAAACACCACCGAACAAAGGAGCAATCCGGGCTTGGCACCACTCCGCGGGCTGTCCCTGCCTCCACTTCCTACATGACTCGCCCAGCTCAGCCTCAGAGCCTGCACCGGGCGGGGGAAAGCAGGAGAGAAGCATCCTGGTCTGATGGGAGGAGAGCCAGGGAGGATGGACCCTTAGAGATTCTGCCCCATGCAGGACACCCTGCCGGGACAAGGGCCATACTCGAAAACAGGAAAGGGGGAGCAGGCCCGGTTCCAGCGGAGCAGAGTGAGGAACTCAGCAACCCCGCTTTCTCTGACACGGAGGTCCCAGGAGCAGAGCTCTGGGAGCAGAGCCACGCATTTCCTTGAGAATGTTTTTGTCATTTGCTCATCAGGCTTCACGCAGTGGGCGGTGGGGAGGGGCACCAGAGGACGGTCAGTTGAGGAAGGAAGTCACGCAGGCAGGGAGCGACCCCAGCCCCCAGCCCCCAGCCCAGGGTGGAGAGGGATGTTGTGTTCTCACAATCCTGTCTCTGGTCCTAAAATATGTCGTCATCGTAAGGCGACCTGGAGTTACCGCCAGGTGCAATAACCATGGGCGAGCCTCAGGTTCCCTGCTTAGATTTAGTTACAACCAAGTAACCTTCACTGAGTGGAGAAAGAGTCTTGGAGGAGGTTCCACTTCAGCCTTTTCTTCTCCAGAAAATGGCTGGGAGCAGTTTGCCTGAGATGATGGTGTGAAGCAACCTTCACACCGCAGGGCAGTAGCAAAGACGGAACTCCCGGGTCAACTCAGCTCCTACACGATCCACTTTCCTGAGTTCTGCCATTTAGACCTGATTTCCTCTCCCACTCTGCTCCCCTGCAGCACTTTACCTCCACTTCCTCGTTCTCCTGCTGACGTGCAGCCCGTATAGTTGTTGAGTGTGTACATAGCTTATTTCTCCTATTGGACTGGGAGACAGTTAAGGATAAGGACTGGCCACCTATTTGGGACATAGCACAGGGCACCTTGTAGATGCTCAGGAAATGTTTGTTGAGTGACTGAATGAGCCAATGGGCGAACATTCCCACCGGACACGATGGTCATGTGATTCTCAGAGGGTGGACGAGGGCAGTGTAAGGAGTGTAAACCCTCTGGGGACACCTCGACGGCTCTGACATTATTTGAAGCCAAGGATGATCTCCCCCTCTGAGACTGCTCAGCCTGTCAGCCAGTTTCTACTTATCCTTTCCTGGACTGGACCCCCAGAACCTTCAGGCGCCTCAGGGCCTTGGGAGCCCCTGTGAGAGGGAAAGCCAGCATCACAGAAATAACTTAAGAGAGTTGATGGACATCGCACGGGCAACCCTGTGTCCAACTTTCTGTGTCTAACAAGCAGCCAGCAAGGGCAGGAGTGCACAGGAGATGTGCACTCCTCCTGACGTGCCAGGAGATGCACAGTGTAAAGCTCTCGCCACATCTGCACCTGAAGGGGAGAAACAACTCTGCTCAGGGGGAGCTGGGGCTATGGAGCAGCCACCCAGTGACCTTGAGCAGAGGAAGGCTGACACTGCCACAGCTGTGGCCTGGCTGGGGACAGGGAAGCAAAGACGCCAACCCCACTCTCCTCCTGCCCTCAGATCTCCTGCTGGTGGCTCCCCTGGCTAAGCCCAAGCACAAACCAGAGGCAAGGGTGCTGGGGCAGCCCACAGAGGTCAAACTCCTCGGTCAAAAGACAAAGAGCACGTCTGGAGGGGCAGGTGGAGACTGAACAAGCCGCATGCCCCAGATCACATCAGTCCTCACCAGAGGAAGCGCTGGGAGGACACGGGTGACATCCCCCAAAGACCTGCATGTGCTTCTGCTGCACAACCCCTTCCCTGACCCTGTGAGGTGCTGGGCACCAGGAGGCCCTGGGGGACCCCGAGTCTGCTCAGAGGAGCACACCAGCCTAGGTGACAGGCAAAAGAGCAGGTGGCCCACAGACGTTTTCTTGAGTCTGGGTTAAATTCAGGGTGCCAGAAAAGGCTCCAGACATCCAGGGTGTGAACAAGTTACTCTCGGGTGGGAAAGTTCCCCAGACCTACTTTAAGACCATGTGAACGTCAGTAACCACTACTTCATGCTGGGAGGCTGCTTACGAGGCATTTTCATGTTATTGTATCTAAACCCCCATGGTCCCTTGAGGGTGCAAGGATCACATCCCTTTCCATCCTCCTTGAATGTTTTCAGATGAGAAAAGCTATTGACTCATGTGAGGGAAGCCCAGACTTCATGGCTCTAGAGACCCTGTCCCCTCTCTCTTTGCCTGTGGATAAGGGTCTGACCAGGTGTTCACCCTGCTCCCCAGCTGCTGAACAGGGCTCAGAGGGTCAGGCTGGACTACATCACAGTTGTTGGAACAGGCAAAGAAGTGACAGGCCACCAGATGGATGGAGGACTCTTGCCACACAGCACCTGCCGGTGGGAGAAGAGTCCCCTGCCACCCCACTCTCTCACATGGGCTCAGCCACACGCCCACCACTTTCTTCTACCAACTGTTCAACATACATGCTCTCCCAGGATCCAAGAAGGAGCAGCCACCAGGGCTGCAGAACAGAGCCGCAAGATGCTCTAGCACAGAGATGACAGGCTGGGTTGCACGCAAGGACAGCGTGTCTTCATCAGCCCCGTCCTGCTTCCCGGGACACATGAGCGGAGCTGCTGCCATGTGACAAGTCGGGAAGATCAACACAGAATACAAATGGCCAGACCCTGAGGCTGGAAGAACTTATTTCTCAAGACCATCCAGGGCTGTTCCCAGTGTTACCGGCCTTGCTGGGGCACTGCTGGCAGGAGCCACAGGAGGCTCTGGGCTTGGCGGGCAGCTGGCAGGAAAGAGCCAATTCTTTAGGCTCTTGCTAGAGTAGGAGGCCATCCAAAGTGTGGAGGACACCCCGACTGGAATGGAGTCTCAGGCACAGTGGCAGCTACTGTAGTTGCTACTGGGCTATCATCACTGAAGCTGCCAGGCAGAACCCCCTAAGCCAGGAGACCCCAGTGCACCTGTGTGCAGAGGAAACCCACCTCAGGTATTGTGGCTGTTGCACCCCTCCCAACTGCAGTATCCTCTCCTCTAGGGACAGCAAGAGTCGTGGCCTCTCCAGTGTCCATGAGACTCTCTTCAGCAGGGCTTAGAGGCTCCTCTCCCCTAGAAACACATCCACCAAGACCCTATGAGACTACGAGCCTGCTTAGTCCCTTTGCCCTGAAGTGTGACTGGAGTGTCTTGTCTCCTCTCTGCTGTGCTGACATGGGCTGACAGTAATAAATGCACAGGGCAATGGATTGGGAGCAAAATAAGCAAACGCTCAGAAGACCGAGCCTTCCTTACATCCTGCCACCAGCCAATGCACGTCCTTGAGGAAGTCACTTCACCTCCCTAGGACCAGGTTCCTGTCTAAAAAGTGGGGGAGGAAATGGAAGCTCGGGTGTTCTCTGAGTGACCCGTCAGCCTCAGTGGCCCCAGATTGTTACCTCCTCCAAAAGGGGACATAGTCCAAGTGTTTTGGTGTGGATGAGTTGCTTTGCGTCTCTGGACCTCAGTTTCCTCATCTGTAAAACAAGCTACTTAGATTCAGCAATGCTTAGGAGTCCTGTGTAGTGCACACTTCCTTGCCACGTCTGGAACAAGGGCTCTGGGGTGCCCCAGGTCTCTGTCTGGAGAAAGGGTGCTAGGGGCACCTGAGGCAGGTGAGCCTTGCCCTGTCCAATATAAAGATGTCAACCTGAGCCTCAAAGCAGGTCTGGCCTCAGCCACACCCCCTCTACACCCCCATGGCAGCAATGTGACCTTAGAGAAATGAATCTACCTCTCTAAGCCTGATTACCATCCTCTGCAGGATGAAAACATCACACCTGCTCACAGGACTGCAGTGGGATCTGCTGAGTCCTCCCGTGCAGGCGATGCCTTTCCTCCTTCCTGACCCCTGAATGGCATCTCGGAGCAGCACAGAGGGGCCTGCCTCTCCACAGCCTCCTTGGATGAAAGGCTTGGGGCCACAGGAAGGGCCGCTGTTGTAACTGCTCTCAGCTTCCTCCCTTTGTCTCGGGCATTATAAACAAGGCTATTCCCCAAAGCCACATCTGATAATCCAGCTGCAGGGGTCAGCGGTCAGGCAATCAAACATACTCTGAGCTGGGATTGGGTAATTCCCAGCCGAGCCTCATGCCCATAGCAGGTTGGGGGAGCACCACCCTCCTGGCCAGCACCAGAGCTGCCCTGGCTCCGTGGCCCCCGGGGACCTGCCAGTCGCCTGGCGGAGCTACAGCAGCTAGACCGAGGCTCAGCCTGTCCACACAGCTGCCTGGGACAGCTCCCAGGTCCGTCCCAGCCCTTGAACTTTCACCAACCTGAGGTCATGACAGTAGGGCCCTATGTGGTGACGCCGTATACAGAGCACCCTCACCTGCTGGTGGCTGGTGCAGGACCCTGGGGGGGGGGGGGGGTAGACAGGAGAGTGTTCAGAGACCAGAGCAGAGCAAAACAGGCTGCCGGGTCACCCTGGGTGCTCCCTGGCCCCGGAGCAGAGCATGTCACCTCCTCAGCATCAAGCCCACGCGCCAAAATGAAGCCAATCGGGCAAAAAATGTAATGAGCATCCACTGCATGCGATATTACCTGGAGGTCAGAAAACTCCTCTCAGCCTTTTCCAGCATTAAATGAAAGAATAAACATAGCAATAAAAATTATAGTTAAAAGACAGCCATGGTGGTGCAGACCTGATGGTCCCAGCTACTTGGGAGGCTGGGGAGGGAGGATTTCTTGAGCCCAGGAGGGCAACATAGAAAGACAGTCTTCTAGCAAATAAATACATAAATAAACAAACAAATACAATTTAAAAAAATACATATATATGGCTAAAAGAACTCCCCATTTGTAGTCACACAATCTACTTGATATATTCTGGACGTTCTGGGTTAATGACAGCTCAGCTAAGCTTTCCTGCAAAGAAAGAGTTAACACAGCTGTTATTTGTGGTCACTTATCTCCCACATAGGAGTTTATTTCCCTAGGTTGGTTGGGAGGGGGGGGGAATAGAGGGGGGCAGTAGGAAGAAAGAGAGGAAAAATGGATTAGTTTCAAGATCAAAAGATGCTCAGAGATCCAAAAGGAAACAGAAACTGCGGGGTGGGGGACTCTCAGGGCTCTGCATCCTCCTGATAAGGAGCTAGTTCTTGGGATGGCCCTACCCTCCTGCCTATAGCCCCAGGCCTGGGTCCCCTTCTTTGCAAGAAGAGCAGGCGATGGCATGCACCGCAGGAGCTGGTGGCCTGGGTGGCCATGGCAGCTGGGGAGGTCCAGATCCGATCTGGGGAAGTACATCCAAGTTCACGGCAGGAAAGACCAACTGGCCAACACCTGCTCTGGTGAGACCTTGTCAGACTGATTACAGTATTTTGTTGGTTTGGGGTATTGCTTATGTGGATTATACATGTAAACACAGAAATACTGGCTCAGCTTACCCACAGAAATCAGACACCCATTCCGACACATGTCTGTGTGGCCACAGGCACGTGGGACTGCTGCTGAGGTCCAATCAAAGAGTAAAACAGTTTGGTTGCCCTTGATGATAAAAGTACCAACAGAAGCACCAACTCGCCACTTTCCATAGTTGCTTGGGACTCATGCAGGAATTTGGACAGTTTTGTGTGAGGGGTGAGAATTGAAGGAAAGATTGTAAGAATTCATTCCTAGATTTTTTTCCCTCACAAAATTAAATAAAAATATCTACTCATATTGTTTGAGGGTTAGAGTTGGTGGGACCAGGGCTAAGTCCAAACAAGGGGACTTGCCAGACACAGACACTGATAGAGCCTATGAGGGAAGGCAGCTGAGCCACACTCGGTGCTCAGCCCAGCAAATTAACAGAGAAGCTGCTGCGCGTGGTGGGGCCCTGGCGTTCTTGCCTCTGCTCTCTGATAAAGCAAGAGCACATTGACTCTACCGTGAACTTGCCTCCTTTCTGTGCTCACAATCCTACCATCAGCAGGAAGAGTTCATGCATCAGAGAGAGAAGGGCAGGAGACGCAGGCAGTGTCTAACCCAGGACAGTAGATCTATCCTAAGTGTGTTAACCTGGCCCACTTTGTACCCTTTGAATCTCACTGCCCGTTTAAGTTTATTGCATAACCGTGCTATTGTTGCATCTTACTGTGAGCATTTCTGTTTCATGACCTCAGAGAAAGTTTGACCCAACTGTACACAGACCACCTCTGCTTCTCAGTAGCCCCGGCCAAGCCAAAACACTAAAGCAGCTTGGGCCCTGGCATTACCACCTGCAGGACAGCAGCTGCTGGGGCAGCCTGGAGGGAGAGCAATCTTGTATCAAAGAGAAACAACTTTGCAGGACTAAGGCACTCAAGACTTGGGGGTCATTTGTCGTGGCAGCATAACCTGGCCTATCCACACTAATGCACCACAAACATGAGAAAAAGAAGAATGAAAACACACATTAAAAAAAGACGAGAGGGAGAAACACTCTAGAATTTTTATACTGCTTTTTTTTCTCTCTAGATGAAGGTACCAATTTAAAAAAATAGCTTTCAGCTTTTTGCCTGCTTTCAATATTACCATAATGTAATATGGACCGTATAACTGAGCAATTGCGTTTTATTCCCAGAGGAATAAAACTAGGCTCACCCAGGCACGGGTACACAAGTGCTGAGACCAGAAACACCTGTGTAGCCTTTGAAGGATGAACGGTTAAACAACCCATGGTATATTCGTAGCACAGGACCTCGCTCAGCAGTGAAATGGAATGATCTATCAGTGCACATAGCAACTTGGACCCCAAGTGTTACATACTGTATGATAATACTTATATGACATTCTGGAAATGACAAAATTTCAGAAGTGAGACTCGATTAGTGGTTTCCAGGGATTACAGAGGGTGTGTGTGTGTGTGTGAGGGATACGGGTGTGCTGTAAAGGGCAGTAGCAGGTGTCCCTGTGGTGACAGGATGTTCTGTGTCTCCACTATGTCAGTGCCAGGATTTGGGTTATGATGTAGAGCTGTATGCAATGATGTTACCATTGTGGGAGACTAGCCGAGGGCACAGGTGACCCTCTGTAAGATTTCTTACACCTGCATATAAATCTATAATTAATTATCTAAAAATAAAAGGTTTAATTTTTGAAAGAGTTTTTTTAAAGTTCAAATACTGACAGAGGCACAAAGTATCACCATGTTTAGTAAAGACTGCTCGTATCTATCCCCTCTTTTCTCTTCCTCACTGAGGCCCTACGTGTTCGGGGCTTCAATATATCCAGTTATAGAGTTAATGAAACTGCATTTCCCCAATTCCCTTTCAGATGGGGATGGCCAATGAGCTTTAGGCAGAAGTCATTTGGAAGAACTTCTAGGAAACCTCCTTAAAGGTTGCTAAAGCCCTCCTGCCTTGTTCCTTTCTCCTTCCAGATGACTGGAACATGTACGCAATGGCTGGAGCTACAGACACCATTTTGTCATCACAGTGAAATCCAGTAGGAAAGATAAAAGATGGGAGGAGCTCATATGCCAATGACCATGAAGACATCAGACTAGCTCTGGATTGCCTCTGAGTTGCTCAGCTGAGGCATAGAAATTTGTTTTTCCATTACATGTCGTTAAGCCTACTCCTAAGTAGTACACCACATAATTCACCACATTTCTCTCTGCCCCGTTTCTAAGCTCATGCATTTTCACCTACAAAGGAAAGATAATTTGCTGGCCTGGGTTTTAGTTGTGCTTAAAGGGTAATAAGTCTGCAGAAATGAAAGAGTTGAGACTGTCTGGATTTATTTCTATTAGAAAGCTCTGGAGAAACTTCAAAATAATTGGAAAGTTGAAAATGAGGGAAGAGGGGAGAGAATAATAAACGGTTCTGGCTAAGATTATAAGAAAATAAAATTCAGAAACTTTTAGAAAAATGGAGGGGAGGATATAGATGAAGGTCTGTTGGATGTTTTGCAATGGAATTATACACCTCTTTGGGGTCTTTCAGGAAGGTTTCAGTAACAATTTGGGTTTAAAAAATATTTTTTCTCATAAGAATGGTTCTCTTTGATTCTGACAGCAGGCTGACATGTGCCACCAGGCAACCCAGGTTATTCAGGTTACATAGGATTGTTTATGCACCCAGCGTCCTCAGGACTAAATGCTCAACAACTTCGGTGAAACAACAGAAAGGGCACTTTGTAGGCTCTGCTCTGACAAAGTTGTGATCAACTTTTCTTAAAAGTTCACACAAAAAAATTTAAGAGCAAATTCAGAGAGTTCCCCCCCCCCCTTTCTATTCATTTATTTTCATTATTTTTAAAAGACAAGGTCTTGCTTTGTTGCCCAGGCTGGAGTGCAGTGGCATGATCATAGCTCACTGCAACCTTGAACTCCTGGGCTTGAGTGATCCTCCTGCCTCAGCCTCCGGAGTAACTGAGATCACAGGCGCCCACTGCCCCGCCCAGAGTTTTTCTCCTCGTTTGAACACAGATCTTCAAACAAGGCACAATGACGCTTAGAATCACATAGGCTTAGGGCAAATTTTGGTGTTTTCCTACTTATTAGTTATATAATTTTAGGTAAATTAACTAGGACCCCAAGCCTAAGTTTCCTTATCTAAAAAAGAAAATATAGTAATAGTAATATCCCAAGTTCTGCGATGAGAACGTGTGTTTGAAAATGCCGGGTACACAGCAGCCACTCAACGGTAGGTCTTCCCCTTTGTGGTCACTCTTTTTTTTTTTTTTTTTTTTATACAGTCTTATCATGTCCTGGTCCTGGATCCAAGAGTCAGCTCCTGACAAATCTCTGAATGCTTAAGAAAGAAACACCCCCAGCCACCGGTAAAACAGTTTGGCCAACTAATTGGGCGGAGAATGGGAGGGCGTTTGTGTGGAGTAGATCCTGCCAGTGTGCTAAGAAAGTCCTGCCTCTGGGCTGTCTGAGTCTCACTCTTCCTCCTCTGAAGGAGCCTTGTGAATCCCAGGATGGTGACTCCAGGGATTTTCTAAGGAAGGAAACCCCCTACAAAGTTTTATTCCAAGGAGCAGCCTCCTCTCCGGGCTCCAGGATGGCTGGGCAGCTCTGAAAGAAAGCAGGGCCCAGGTGACAGGGAGCCAGTGAGGAGGGCTTGTCCAGTGCCTGCTTTAGCTTGTTGCCTGCACAGGGATCTTGTCTGCTGGTGCAGGGATTGGCTCTCATCATGCAGGCAGGAAAGACAACATTCTAGCTTTCTCTGACTCTTTGTCACCTGGCAAAAGAGACAGAAAGGATGACAGCCTTTTTACTTTTTTTCCCCCAGGATGTTACCGCAACGGCTTGTCCCGGCTTTCTGGGAGGATGAGACTGTACCTCTCCTCCCCAGTTCCTGAGTCTTTAGGCAGCTCGTGGCACCCTGGCCTTCCCATAGGATACGTCAGATTAAGAGTGACCACAGATGGCTCTGCGCCCATAGCTCAGTGGTTAGGGCTCCAGCTATGTACACCAGGGCCGGCTGGTTCAAACCCAGCCTGGGCCTGCTAAACAATGACAACTGCAACAAAAAAATAGCCAGGCATTATTTTGGACACTTGTAGTCCCAGCTACTTGGGAGGCTGAGGCAAGAGAATTGCTTAAGCCCAAGAGTTTGAGGTTGCTGTGAGCTGTGATGCCATGGCACTGTACCCAGGGTGACATAGTGAGACTCTGTCTCAAAAAAAAAAAAAAAGAAAGAAAAGAAAAAGAACACACACAACCAATACTTGCATGTGAATTTCTGGGCCCTCAGAGTCAAGGACTTTGCCTGAGAAATGCTCAGCTGAGGCCAGCAGGCTGTGGCCTTGCCCTGCCCTGGCTGGGTTATAGGGCTGATTGATGGTGGATTGTTCTCCCCAGCTCCAAGGATATTCAGCCTTCACTTGTGGAGGTTCACAGATACCCAGCTCATGAAGCAGGTTTGGAGAGTCTGCTGGGGACCCTTCTTGGCTGGGCTTCCAGCTCCAGGAAGACCCTACAATGTGTGGGGTTACAGATGTGCAAGCAACGCCCTAGGGATGCATTCTTACTGGAAAGAGACCACGGAGCGCAGCAGATCCTGTTAGTAGCCTCCCCTTTGGCCGTTCCTGCCTAGCCTCTTGCTTGCTGACAGAGGCCTGTTTGGGTGGCTTTACATAGACCTCTCCCAGCCTCAGGGGTTGAATATGAACTAGCCCAAGCCAATCATGCAATTCCATTTCCCTCGTTATAAGACATGTGATACAATCCTGGCCAATGAGAAGGCTCTGAGAAAGTTTTCCATCCATTCAAAGAGATACAAGTCAGGGAGTCATCTCTTCCTGGGTTTGGATGTAATGGCTGGTGCTGCTGCAGCCACCATGTGACCAGGAGGAGAGCCCCAAGAGACTTCAAGTCTTTACTTGTCCAGCCAGTGAATGAATCACCCCCAAAACTACTCTGCCTCTGGACCTCTTGGTTATATAGGGCAGCAAACCCCATATTCTTAAAGCCACTTTAAGCTAAGTATTTTGTTTCTTGCAACCAGAAGCCTCCTAACTGGTAATAGTGATGCCAAATGCAGCTTTGACCAAAAGAGCTGATAAGACACAGTGGAGCAGCAGCCATGGCATTGAATATAAACATGCATCATCCACATCTGTAAAAAGGGCTGCCACTCAGTCGGGGCTGGCACATGGGACAGACTCATTGGCTGCCCTGTCATATTGCAGATGAGGAAATTGAGGGTTGGGGCATAAGAACAGATTCCACAGTGCTTTGTATTTCAGAGTGTTTTTATGTAGATCCTTTCTCTTAATCTTTTAAAAATTACTATTATTACCTCCATTTTATAGGTTAGTTAAAGCTGAATGGGAACCATAAGCTATTAATAGCTATACTGGTTTTATGGTTTACAAAGTGCTATCAAATATTTAGTCTAGTGGTTATCTTTAGATCTAGTCTGTAAGGTAAACACTGATCAATAAGGAGGCAGTCTGAAAGGGCCTCCTAACTTGGCTGAGCATCTTGAAGCCCCACGGCTGCTCATCCTGTGTCAGCGATCCTCCCTGCGTGGGCCTCTGCCCTCCCGCCTCAGCGTCACCTGGGAACTTTCTGGAAATTAAAGTTATCAACTCCTCCAACCCCTAGACTCACTGAATCAGAAACTCTAGGGTGGAGCCCAGCAACCTGTGTTTTGCTAACCTCCCCAGGTGACTCTGATGCACGCTCAGCTGTGGGAAGCTCTTTAATGCACCCTCGCTGTCATCTCTGTCACTTGTCTAAAATCACCTGGCCAGGTTAACCCCAGGTCTTGGTGAAGGACCAAGTGCTCTTTCTAGTATAGCAAATGAGTCTAAACTGAAAAATAATAAGAACCCCAACCACAAAGATAAAAGCTATGCTCATTGCTGTTGATCTAACACTGTAAAATCAGAAGGCAAACCACATCATCTGTCAGCACTGGACCACATACGTGATAGTGGTTATGTAAGGGTATCATGGAGGAGCTGCCTACACGCGTGCACCATGTTTTATCTTTTATGCTATATCTTTACTGTACCTTTTCTATGCTTACAGACACGAATCCTTACCATGGAGTTACAGTTGCCTATGGTATTCTGCACAGTCACTTGCTGTAGGGGTGTGTAGCTTGGGAGCGACAGGCTGCACCATACAGGCTAGGTGTGGAGACATCTGTCCCCTCCAGATCTGGGTAAGAGCACTTCATGTTGTTCATATGATGATGCACTGCTCAGAACGTGTCGCCATCACTAAGCCACATGTGACTCTATTATAAATAAAAGACCATCCTGCAAGGTTGCAGGAAATCATTTTAGGATCAGTAAGCATGGACAGTCACATTACACATATCACATAGCAGACGCACAGACCTTGGAACCCCAACTAATGGTACAGCTGACAACACTGTGTCCATCTGGAAGAGACCAGGACCTCTTCAGACACTGACCCGTAACGACATGTGGAAAGAGAGATTATACACGTGGATTACCTGCTACGCACCAGACATTTGACAAATGTGATGTCATCTAAGTTTAATCCTTTCTGCTGGGTACAGCCAACCCCACATTATTGTAAAGAATCCAGGCTCAGAAAGATGAAATGACAGCTAACGTCCATGCACTTAATGAGCAGCAAAATAATTCTTCAAATAAAGGTCCAGTTTTCTCCAAATTGTTAAGTTTTTTTTTTTTTTTTTTCGAGACAGAGCCTCAAGCTGTCACCCTGGGTAGAGTGCCATGGCATTACAGCTCACAGCAACCTCCAGCTCTTGGGCTCAAGCGATTATTCTGCCTCTGCCTCCCAAGTAGCTGGAACTACAGGCACCTGCCTCAACACCTGGCTATTTTTTGGTTGCAGCCGTCATCGTTGTTGTTTGGCGGGCCCAGGCCGGATTCGAACCTGCCAGCTCAGGTGTATGTGGCTGGTGCCTTAGCCGCTTGTGCCACAGGCGCCGAGCCTGTGAGTTTTGTTAACTACTTCCCTTTATGATTGATTCTGCTGTCTTGAGTGGGGGTGGGGGTAATTTTTTAAAGCAGCCTGCATCTTAAACACCCAGATACAATCTGCACAGCCTTAACAGTGGCCAGATCCCCACTCAGGGCCCAATTACCCCGGCCCCTCGAGGCCAGAAGCCCCCCATCCTCCTCAGGCTCCTGCTGTCACTGTGCAGGTTGGGAATGGCATCATGCTTATTTTATTTTATTTTATTTTATTGTAGCTTTTAGCCAGGGCAGGGTTTGAACCCGCCACCTCCGGCATATGGAGCCGGCACCCTACTCCTTTGAGCCACAGGTGCTGCACCGTGCTCATTTTTCTAACCCTCACTGTCTAGTGGACATAGCAGGTGCCCAGCTAGTATCTACTTAAAGCATTTTCAGACATCTGTGTTAGGGAAGGCCCCAGGCTCTTGGGATTAGTAGCATTAAAAGGAACGGCATCCTCTCAGTAGGTCCCTCAGGCCACTGCTGGACAAATGAACTCTTGGTCCAAGGTGGAGTGAAAACTCTTTTTGTTCCTGTGTGGTTGGACTGTATCAGCCCAGCACCTCCAGCAAGCCGCAGAGTGGTTGCTCAACAGATAGTTTTGACAGACTGATTTACTGACTAATTTATACGACATACTTATCCAGTGACACAGGTCTCTTGGAGGGAGTTCAGAGGAAAGTAACCAAGATGATTAAAGGATTGGAAAGTGTGTTTTATAGGAGAAGGTTGTAGGGATGGGGATTATTTAACTTGGAGCTGAGAAAGCTGGTGAATACGGCATGCGTAGGCTGTCGGGTGGGAAAGAATTGGGGGCTTGTGCAGCCCAACCCCCTCGATTCCCACCTGGGAAAGTAGGGCTCGGGAGCCGGTTGCCACACAGCCAGCAGGTCTGTGGTTTGTGACTGCGGGTCCAGGGGTCTCACTGATGCATGCATGCACAAACATGCATACACACCCAAAAGCCCACGCACACACACACACCTGTACGTATACCCTTGTACATCCCCGTTTAAGTGTTAAGCTGCAGAAAAGAGTAATCAGCTCCCGGCTTCCCCTTGAGTTAGGAGAGAGTCTGAGTCACTACAGTTTGTAAGAGGATTTCTAGAAGATGTTCATAGACCTAGGAGGGTAAATACAGAACCTCCCTGGGGATGCTCTCGCTGGGAGGCGTATTTCTGGGCTGTGCATCTTCTTGCTGCCTCCCAGGGCCTCCCCTGCAGGCACATTGTAGGTGGTGGCTCTGCCCTCTTCCCTGTCACTGGGGGGTGTGGAGGAAGCTGGGGTGGGGGCGAGGTGTGGTCCCTATGGGAAAGTACAGAGCTGAGGCATGGGGACAGTAGCTGCAGCCGTGTAGACCTGGTCTGAGGGACCCAGACTTGGCCATGGACCTACACTCAGTGGCTATGGGGCCTTCTGAGAACCACATGTCTTCCCCCCCAGCCTAGTGTCTTCATCAGTAAACCTGGGACAGGAGACTGACACTCCAAGGGAAGGTCATGGCCATAAAAAGAGCAGACCAACTTGATTTTGTGGCCCTTCCATAACTTAATCTCTCTGTGCCTTAGTTTCTTCTGTAGAAATGGGCACGGGATACTGACCTGAAAGCTGGGTGGAGAAAATTCATCAAAGTCATTATCACTTACAGGACCCCAGCCCTTGCCATTCCCTGTGTTTGCCTTGACTCTTCGGAGATTTCCTCGTGAAGTCTGGGTCCTTTGAGAAACACACTGAGCCCCCTCTCCAGCTGTCCTCACCCTACAGAAGTCACCACACCAGCACCCAGGGAGGGTCCTCTAGAGGGACGGCCCCCTCTCCGGCTCTAGAGACTGTATTGTTCCCCTTCCAGGTCCAGGGGGGAGAACCTGACAGGCTGTGATATTAACATCCTGTAAACCGACGAGCAGGAACCTGAACTCCACAGCACTGTGTCTGAACATGACCTGCTCCCAAACGGCCCGCCAGGCTTCCGGGAGGCAACCCAGTCTTGCATCACCCGCTGTCCTGCTCAAGGCATCCCTCCAGACTCAGGCTGAAAAGCCTCCCGGTCTGCTGTGACTTCCCAGAGTAAGACTCTCTGCCCCTCAAGTGACTCACCCCACAGGACACAGGCAGCTACTGACTCGCCGTCCTCCAGGGAACACAAGGGCATGGCTCAGTTCCCCTGAGCCCCTGGGCCACAGGGCATCCTACAGAGGAAAGTCAGGCCAACGTGGACACCGTCTCTCTTCCGGTGGCTGGTACAGCCCACACTGGGCTGCAGGGGTGGCCACCCTCCTCTAGCCTGTCTTTGGGGCTGCTTTTCTTGGCTTGAAAGCCCAAAGCCCCAGTCTGGTGGGCAGGAGCTGTGTCTTCTGAGCTCAAGCAGATGGCCCATTTGCACTGAGACCCACCACCCTGGCAGCTCTGCTCAGAAGAGGGCTGGATTAGGACCAACCCAAGAGGATTAGGGGGGACACCATCTGCAGAGAGGATAATTGGTTTAGTGGGGTTACACACATTGTTCCTGGCCCTCTGCCCAAGGGTACACTCGTCAAGACTGTTAAACACGGCCCGGGGGCTGCAGGGGACCCTATTCCAGCTGTCTGGTGGGCCTATAAGCAGCCTGGCTGGTGGGAGCCTCATTCCCTGAGTGCGGGCACCAGGGACGTGGTGTCTGCCTGCTGGCCATCTCCCTGAAGAAAGCAGAAAAGGAAACATGATGACAAGGCATCAGACAGGAATTAAATATGCGGAGGACTGAAAGAACTGGCCGACAAGTTGATCTGTCCCTCAGCTGTTGTCTCTGCCAAAGCCGAGTAACCTCTCCCCAGGGAAGGATCTTCTTACCCATTTCAGACTCAATTGATCTTTTTTGGTTTTATGTCAGCAACAGCTATTGGGAACTATTGGGCCGGGAGTTATCAAATCCACTCTCCGAGGGCTGAAACTTTTTTTTCTTAGAATATCTGTGCTTTGGTGCAGGGCTGCTGTGAGGCAGGGCATGAATGCTGCTCTCTCGCCTGGTGTTCTCATCACTGGAAGTAATGGATCAGCCAAAAGAACCCCTGGGCGAAATGACTGGGACTGAGGGTGCGCTGCCATCAAGCAGCGAAGACTTAGTGTAGGGTGTTCACCATAAACTGACTCGGCAAACACGAGTATCCCAGCCTGCTTCTGACCGGCAGATACAGCAGGTCAGTCCGAACAGTCACACGTGCGTGGGTGTGGGCTATAGAGTGGGGTCACGCTGCAGGTGAAAACTGGGTTTGCCTGAGGGATTTTAGGAAGTTAGAATAGACATTGTCAAGCCCCATAGTCATCAGCTGAAGTCTAGATTCTTCATGCAGAGCCCAGAACCTGGATAGCACAAAGACATTCCAGATGGCCTGGGTTTGGACCCCATCGACTGAGTGCACTTTATACCTACAATGTATGCGACACTCACTGGTATTCCCTACCAGCTGGTCCCCCTGGATACGGGAATAAACACACAAGAGCAGTAAAACACCCTCCCCTAGTCCTGGGAAAGTCTCCCAAGATGACCGGGGAACTATCCCTTTCTCAGGGCCCTGATAGGAAGTGGGACGTCAGCTCACATGGGTGATGAGGGGAGATATCCTGAGGCCTCAACTGCCTCACTTCCTGGTTCTGGCAAATTGCTTTGCTTCAGAGAGCAAGAGCCCCTCTCTGCCTGGGCCACCTCATGACCTCATTTGACCCAATTTCTTGGGCCTCAGAAATCCAAGTCTAGAGGACCAGGGGATTGTGTGTAGCTACCTGGAACTGTAAACTCAGACAACAGGAGCTTAAACCAGATGTGGGTGTTTCCTTCCCTCACATCACAGAGCCCTCAGAGGTTGGTAGTCAGAGGCAGGTGCAGCAGATCTTGGCTATCACCAGAAACCCCAGAACAAGATTCTCATTCATATGCTCACAACATGACTGCTAGTGCTCCAGCAATCATCTCTGCATCCCAGACTGGAAGAAAGGAAGCCATAAAAGGCAAATGGGCTTTCCAAGTTTGGAAATACTATCCATATTTTTTGTCACATGACTAGTACAACCTATAAGGGAGGCATCAAAAAGTCACTTTTAAAAAATTGTGGGGCACTGTTACCTCTAACAGCATCAGTTCTATTAGTAAGGAGTAGGAAAGAATAGTGGACAGACCACAAACAACGTCTACCACAGTCCACCTCTTGAGCTACCCTTCAGCCATAATCACTCTTTCACACTCACATATACTTGGCCCTTTCACTAGGGTTACAAGATCTCTGGGTGTGCCCTCCTACCAAGTCTAGATGTCATTGTGGCCCAGAGCTCTAAAAACAAAAAGAGGAAGGTTCTGGCTGGGCACCTGTAGCACAGTGGTTACAGTGCCAGCCACATACACTGAGGCTGGCGGGTTCAAACCCAGCCCAGGCTAGCTAAACAACAATGACAACTGCAACAGAAAATATCCGGGTGTGTGGCAGGCACCTGTAGTCCCAGCTACTCCAGAGGCTGAGGCAAGAGAATCGCCTAAGCCCAACAGCAGGAGGTTGCTGTGAGCTGTGATGCCATAGCACTCTACCAAGGGCGACAAAGTGAGACGAGACTCTGTCTCTAAAAAAAAAAAGAAAAGAAAGGTTCTGCTCCCGACACACCCTACATGCAATGGCAGAAAAGGAAGAGAGCTGTGATAGAAACTTTGATCAAGAAAAACAATAATAGGAGACATCAGAGATGTTGGGCGTGACAGTTATTGAATGTTATTGACCAGAAGCAGGGAGGGTGCTCCGTCTGGGCAGGGCAGGGCCTTCCTTGGTGAAAACCAGCCTGGCTGATTCTGCCTCACCCTCTGGGGGAAACCTGGAACACTGGCCTCGTTGTCCTCCCTCTGGAAGGCCCTTCCTGACCCACTAATGTCCCGTTTCATCTCAGCAGGTGTGGGGGCATGGCCTTCCTTAGAAAGCTCACCTCCTCTGACTTGGGGGCTGACACTCAGGAATGGTTTTAGGAAGTTGAGAGTCCCGGGGTGTTGCAGGCCACAGCTTTCTCTGGTAATGTGGTTCTGTTGAGACTGAGTTCACTTTGGCTGCAGTTGCTTCCAGTTGATTTCGTGCAAGTAAAACATGGGACCAAAGATCATATCTAAACATAATTTTTTAGGCTGAAGCTGCTTGATTTTTTCTTACTGGCCACTGCGTACCCCCTAACCCTGCAGCACCGCCTGAGCCACTGGACCCTGCCTGGCCCTGTGCAGGCACCTAGGCAGTTCAGGATGTGGGACAGCACATTCTGTTTGGTCTAGCCAGGCTGAGTTTCTGATAGGTACAAAAACAGAACTGTGGCTGCTAGTAACTCTGAGGAGAAAATGGACAGGGACAGGAAGGGCTCCAGGCTGGTGATCCCCAAGCCCAGCTGCATCTTGGAGGGGCCTGGGGTAGCAGACACTGGCAGAATTCAAGGTGAGCAAGGGCTCACCTGTAGGCCTGGAGTATCCACCATGGGCACATCCAGAGCAGCTCTCTGCCAGGCAAGCCTGGATGCCAGGACCCCCTTGGACCACTACTTGAGGACTCCTGCCAGTGTTACACCCCAACTCTCATAAGCCCCCAGGATACCTTGTAGGCAGGGCAGCGCCTCAGGGCACCCACTCCTTGAGGCTGCAGCACCCAGCACACCCCCACCAGGCACAGGGAAGAATGGGCACCTCCACCATGCCGATGTAGGAGTTGTTTGCAATCGATGGACCATGGGACTGGATAAAGTCTCTCTAGTATGTGTGGCCAAGAGAGGCAGTGAGGGCCTGAGAGATTGTCACCAGGAAGGACAGAGAGGGGCAGGGAGTGAGCCTTGGTGGAGTCGTGCAGCTGGGGCAGGACTGTGGGTCAGGGTCTCAGGTGGCACAGCTGGGGCCTCTTCCGACCCTGCCCTGGGGGGAGCACTGTGACCTGGGGAGCAGGAGCCTGGGCAGCCATCCACCAAGCCCAGCCGGTGTGCCCAGCTTTCCTCGCTGGGGCTCCAGCAGTGAGCAGGGTAGAGAAGGACTCCCCCAAGAGGATAGAGAGTGCCAGGGGCTCTTAGGACAGAGAGGTGGATCCCTCTGACTGTGGCATGTGGGGGCTCAGGCACTGTACTTGGAGACACCCCTGTGGAGCTGTTTTCTGCACCCAAAGTCAAAGTCACAATGCCAGAAATATGGAAGCACAGATGCCACTAGCCAGTGAGGAAGTGGGGTGCAGGCTGGATCCTAATGGGGTGAAGCGATGGGGACAGAACATGTAGGATGAGGGGGCAGTGTGCATGCAAGTGTGTGTGTGTCTTGTGCATGTGACTTTGTGTGTGTACTTGTGTGTACGGGGGGGGGGGGGGTGCTTGTGTGTCTGGGGAAGCCCAGGAGCAAAGACAGGTTTGGAGGGAAACATAGTGGGTGGCAGTCCCCAGGCAGTGGCAGCCGGTGAGGCCCAGAGAGGAGAGGTGGGGAGGAAAGAAGCCCGGGAAAGGGGAAGCAGGCCCAGGAAAGCAGGCCTGGTGACCTAACAAAGCTGGCCCAGCCACCTCCAGGGTTCCGGAAAGTCTGAGTCAGTCCTCGCTGGGTCTCCTAGCAACCGGATGCAGGGGCCATGGCACTCTTAACACCCCAGGGAATGAAAGAAGTCTTCCAATTTCAGGTGAAAAAAGAAAAAAACATGGCTTTAAAAGGAAGTTGGTGTGGGTTGGTCCCACAGGAAAGGTGTGCTGGAAGGGGCTATGGTAGCCCTTCTTTGGGGGGACCTTTCTGTGGCCACTGTGTCCTGACACACCACTGCTGAGTGCATCAGGGTGTGAGGGCCCGAATTCCAGGCCAGGGGGACCAGCCCATGGCACATGACGGCTATTTCTCAAACCCACAGTGGAGGCCCAGGGGCAGTAGGGCCTGCCTAGAGGGACAGAGGGGCTGTGCTTGCCTCTTGTGGGGTCCTGGGAGCTCCCAGGTGAAGGGCATGGCCATGTGGGGAGTGGGGGCTTCTGTTGCTTTGAGAAGGGTACTGCAGGGAAGGGCTGCCTGGGTCTGGCAGCAGAATAGCAGCAGTAGAAGGGGAGTCCCTCAGGCTGAGGACAGAGCTCTGCCTCCCTCTGTCACCAAGTTCCCCAAGGTCCCCCAGGCTCCCCCCAACCAGAGCCTCCCCTCACCTTGGGAGAGCAACACGCCTGTGTGCAGTGAGTCTCCAAATTATTCACATCTTTTCTTACCCCTTCCTTTAAGTAGCTCATTCTTTTCCTACATCTGTTGGTGACCTAAAAGGACCTTTCTAGAAGGGCCAGTTGAACTCTCATATAAAATGGCTTCTTACCTCTAAGTAGGGAAGAAAGGCACCCTGAACAGCTTTTTCCTTCTGGCCTCCAGTGGGCCTGAATTGTCACCAAGCACAACTTTACCTTCTGCTAAAGCATTGCCTCTCTAAGCCTCTTCTCTGTCAGTCATGTACACTTTAGTATGAATTTCATTATCACATCCAGATCTCTGGGACAGCTAGTTGAGAGTAGCCTTGGAGGGAATTCAAATTACATTTTAGGGAAGAGGGTAGGGGAACCCTATTTGAGAACTTGTGGCTGCTGAGGGTGTACACACCTGAGGCTGCTGTGGCTTGCTGAGAACCCACAGAGAAAGAGCAGGGCTAGAACTTCCTTTCTTCCAAAGTTGCCAGGGAGGGGGGAAGGAAGGCTGCCTGGAAATCACAGCGTGATTCCTCCCTGGTGTACCCACATTCCTGCTTATTCCTCAGGGCCCTGCAGTGCTGCACGAGGCTCCCAATGGTGTTTTTGCCCAGTAAGCATTGCATTTGACCCTTCAACCTTCCCTCCACCCCCCGCAGAAACCGAAAGGTCGGGAGCACTTGCGGAAACTCCTCAACTGGGAAGAGTTTGATGAGCTGCGAGACTCCCGCCAGAGCATCCTGCTGGACACTCTGTATGACAGTGTCATCTTTGCCGTGGGCAAAGGCTTTCCATGGTCACAGGTGGCCCAAGTGGTCAAGTTCACAGAAGAGTTGCTGAGAGAGACCAAAGGTATGGGGTGACCCAGGCAGGAGGGGAGGGGAAGAGAGGGGGTGCACAGGCCTCCCCTGCAGCCCAGCCCCAGAGCTCTCGGGGTAGCCAGGGTCCCTTCCTGCCTTTCCTGGCATCGCGCCTCTTTATATGCTGGGAAATATGGTCCCTTTGTAGGCCCTCCCAGCAACCTCCCCGGGGGCTGCCGGGGGATGCCTGGCACTCAGCAGCTGGGGTGTTTGGATGCCCAGCACACAGCAGCTGGGTATTTGTTTCTGTTTTGTTTTGCTTTTGCTTAACATAAATCAAACGTGTCACTGCCCCACTTGAAACCCCTCGTGGGCCCCTGGGAGACTGTGAATTGCTCCCAGGCGTGGCCCTGCAGCCCATCCTAGGGAGGGCTTTCCAGGTGTGAGTTTGCTGGCGTGGGGACAGGGGGTGCAGTCAGGTCTGTGGAGGCAACATGTCTCTCAGGGGAAAGTAGCCTGTGGCACGAGGGGACGTGGGCTGCAGATTCACTCACTAGGCAAATACATGGGGCAGTCGCTCTGTGGCTGACATCACAGCAATATTAGCTCAGCTGCAAGTCATCTCCTGGTGTAAAACTAGCGGGAGAGAAATGAGATGCCTACGGCTTTCTAAGAACCTTCCCCACGACACCCTTACTGGTGACAACCAGGAGAGGAGAAGCTGACAGACGCCTCCTCCAACGGTCCACGTGGACTTTGTCAGTAAGAGGCCACGCTGAGAATCACCTGCCACCCGGTAGAAGCCAGCATTCTTCTGTGATGGCTGCCAGTAGCGACGTGCAACCAGAATCTAATCAAGAGAAATCCTCAGATCAGGAGCATCCCTCAGAGTCACTCCCCTGGAAGCTTTTAAGGCCACGAGAGCCAAAGAAAGACTGAGGAACAATTCCAAACTGGAAGAGGCTAAGGAGATGTGACCACCTATCATGGCATGTGGCCTGCTGGGGTCTTTTGCTATGGAAAAGGTCATTGGGAGAACTGCTGAAAGCAGAGTGAGGTCTGGGGGCCAGACAGCAGTGGCGTGTCAAGGGTGAGCACCCGGATCTCAGGGCCAAGGTTACGTGTGTCTGTGCTTTTGGAGGTGCACAGGGAAGGTCCTGGGCTAAGGGGTAGGGGTCTTATGTGGACCACTTATTCCAAATAGACTGGGAAAACATTTTTTCTACTACTTTTGCAAGTGTTCTGTATTAATTTAAAAATTATTTCCCCCAAATGTATAAGATTTTTGAAAATGTGTGGCACATTGGAGGGCTTTCTGGTCACAATCTCAACAGCTGCCAAGCACACAGGCTGCATCGGCCCCTGTCCTGGTGCAGACTGGGTTTACCATCCAGTCCCAGCAGTGACACCCATGTCCCCTCACGGCCAGCACTATTTCTACTTCCATCTTTTGGTTTACCCACTGCTTTCTAATCTTGCTCCCCACAGCCTGGTTGCCCAGCTGCAGGGGGAGGTTTCAGACACTTGGGAAACCCCATTGTACTTCTGCCAGCAGCTGCCTGGCACCCCCGACCTAGGCACCGTAGTCAGCCTCTTCAGTCTCTTCCACGGCCCGTGTTCCCTTCTATTCTCTCTTCCAGGACACTGTCCCCATCCAGTGGGCTACAGGTAAAGGCTTGAGCAAGACACAGCATTGCTCATGGGCTGGACTCAAATCCTAGGGACATGCCCCCTGCCCCCAGCCCCACTGACAGGAGCATCCCTGGCATCCCTCTTGGTCCCAGATCCCCGCCACTCCCAAGCACACAGGCGGTACCAGAACTCAACGCCCTCGTTGGAGCTTAGCAGGGGCTCATGGCCAGAACAAACAAGCAGAGAGAAGGACGTTGCCCAGGAACTCGGGCTCTTTCAAGTCTCCCTCAGAGCCTTCTGCAGACCGAGCCCTTGAACAACAGTCAAGGGTGATGCAAACCCAACTCAGCAACTCAGCAGGTCAGCAGCTCAACCTGACCAGGTAGCCACAGGGTCAGCTTTTCTGGCTGGAATGTCCTTTGCCAACATGCCTCCCAGACTTCCCAAATCTGAGAGTTACAAGGTGGAGACTTGGTGTTCAGGAAATGTCTTTCCCGACTGCAGGGAACCCCTTCCAGGCAACAAGGCTCATCCAGCAGCCGCTGACACCCTCCAGGGACAGGGCGCTCTCTCCTCAGGTCACTCCTTTATGTGACCTGTCTCATCATTGGCAAGTTCTTCCCTCTTTCTAGCCCACGCCTGCCTTGTGCACCCGTCCAAAGTCTGTCTTCCAGAGGTGGCGTGCAGGCCCAGAACAGCAGCATTCAGCGTTTTCAACACTGAGTCCTTTCCACAGCTGCCCCCCTGTGACAGCTTCCCAGGCACCCCATTAATGCTGTCTTGTTTGTGTTGGCTCTGTCTTTCCTCCTCAAATCTTTTCGATCTTGATTTTGGGCCATCCAGCTCACGAGTCCCTCCTCTCACCTTTGTATTACTTGAAAACGTGTGAAACGTAGTTGATACAAACATGGGATAGCAACATGCTCTGGGGGAAAGCAGAACCTGGGGCAGGCTTGGGGCCAGAGGGAAAACTCAAACCCCATCTTGGCCCTCCACTGGATGTGTTGTGGGCAAGTCACATCGCCTCTGGGCCTCTGTTTACACATCTAGAAAATTCAGGAAACAAGATTACCCTCTCTCTAGGAGTCTTACAAGGGACTAAACAAGGATGTGGGGTAAAGATCAGGGCACAGTCTGTGATGTCTGGTGAGTGCCCAGGGAGTGGTCACTTATATTTTTAGGTGGGACAAAGACCCAGAGACTCAGGAAAGTGCGATGTGATTCAGAAACTTGACCTAGTCAAGTGTGACCCATTTTGCATCAGCTCCTGCAAGATGGAGGCCAGGGGGCTGTAGACATGGTACCAGGTGCCAACTCTGCCCCAGTTGACCCTGCACTGCTGAGGGCAGGCAGGGCCACAGGCTGGGAGCAGAGGACCAGGTGCTTCAGCAAGAGGCAGGTACCCAGATACACAGCAAGTTGCAGACTTTCCCTACAAGTTGGGGTGAGAAAGGAGGAAAGAGAGACTGCCCCAGCTCAGCTCCCAGGTGACTGATCCATGGTGAGAGCTGATTCCTGTGAGCACTTGCCAGGTCAGTGAGAATTGGAGGGGCAGGAAGCCGGACATGGATGCAGAGCCCCACATCCTCCCTTGATCCACACAGCGCCGTTCAGGATAACACCCGCTGCTTCTGCAGATGGGAGGCCAGCCCAGGGGGCATCCTGGTCAGCAGCCAGGTCATTGGCTGGCACGGACACTTGTAGGAGCTCAAAGAAGTCCAGCACTCCCCAGGGGTACAGAGGAGAATCGTGGCTGACACCTCCTTCCCTGTGGACAGTTATCCCCCAAACTTGGACAACTCTTTCTCTGCAGGCAACTCCAGGCTTGGGCTGAGCCTCGGATGTTCTGTCATTTTCTAGCTGTGTGATCTTGGCAATTCCCTCAACTTCTCTGTGCTGTGGGTCACTCATCTGCAAAGTGAGGACAGGAAGGCCCCCCCCCATTCACAGGTGCTTATCTCCACTTAGGGGGAGCACTGGAACAGGGAGGACGTGCTGAGACTGTGCAGAGGACCTGCCCGTTATTATACCTGCTCCCGGGTCTCAGGGGCTCAGCTGCCCGCTCAGAACCTTAGGTCCCCTTCTGACCCACATGGGTGGCTGTAGACCTTTAACGCTGTGCATGGACACTGCCAGGCCTTGCTGCCCTTGGCTCTGCCCAGTCACTTCTGCCCAACACCAGCCCTAATCTTGTTCTTGCCTTTCTCCCCCGTCTGCTGATATCTGAGAAGCACTACCTAAGTTTGGACCTTGTCTCCAAGGCTGTCTGCCCCTGTCTACCCTCTCTCCCTTCCTGTGCCCACCAGACCTGGTTAAACTCCCCCAACCAGGCCTCTCCCAGTTTCTGGGTTCCATCCCCCAAAGCTGGTCTCAGCCTCGCCAGTGAAGGCCTTGTGGGGTCAGCTCTCCCTGGGCCACGGCCCTGCCCCTTGGCCCTGGCACCTCACACCTGGTCCATGCTGGGCCTTAGGCCTCCTTCCTGTGATGCTGGCCTTTGTTCTTCTTCCTGCTGTGTTTCTATCCTTCCCTCTCTGCTCATACTAAATACCTTCCCCAAGTCTCACACCAGGACAATGGGAAGGTTGGGCATGGACAGGCTCGAGCTCCAGCCAGGGGACCTGTGCTCTGTGCTTCTCTGTCCCCTGGTGCCAGGCACATGGCTCACCGTGGGTGTCAGATGAACAAGCTGACACATCAGTGAGATTCGCGATGCCTGTGGAGGCAGAGGAGGTGAGGGCTCACCTTGCCCGCATTGCTTCTTTGACACTGGCCTGCACAGCTGGCGTCCAAGGCAGTGTGCTGAGTGAGGAGCTCTCCGTTCAGATCCCACCCGCACACTAGCAAACATCTGTTGACCTCTCTGTCCATCCACTGCCTCATCTGTAAAAAGAGAGCAATGACTAGTCTCACTCACCTGTTGGGAGGATTGAAGGAAAATGGACACTCAAAACATGGCAGGTAGCCTGCACGCAGAAAGTGCTCCATGATGTTCTCTGGCTGTGACAACATGGGGCGGGATGGATAGCAGATGCCCACAAGGAGCTGGACACTGGCTCTCAGGAGCCAACTGAAAGGAGACGCAGCCCCCTCTACCCAGGTTCCCCACACCCATGAGCCATCCTGCACACAGGGGAACAGGCCTCGAAGCCCCCTGGTGGGAGGGAAAGGAAAGTGCTCGCTGCCCTGGTGAGGGGCCCCGGTAGTAAGAAGCAGGGAAAGCTGGAAAAGACAGCAAGGCAGGTGCCCCTCCACCCATGCACCAGCCTCCCCATCTCACAGCCCGCCCTGCTCTCCTCTGAGACGCTGTCCCACCTACCAGAAATCCACACCGGACTGTCACTCTTACTGTAAGGTAGCTTCTCCAGGGATACTTTTTGTTGTTACTAATCTGGGGCTAAGGACGGCTGAGCTGTGTTTGGGTACAAGATAACAAAGTTGGCTGGCAGCATGCAAGGAGGGTCAGGTTTGCACAGTGGTGATTCATGCTCTGCCTGGACAGCCGCCAACTCTGCTCACCTCCTGGCCCGATCAGGCCTCGGCGCAGGGAGGAAAAGGGTGGCCCTTTATTCAAAAGCAGATGCCTGACAAATGGCTCACCAGGATGTGGGGGTCTCAACTGCAGGCCAGAAGAAAGATCGCTTTCCTTGGTGCCTGCTGGGCCAGCCTCCAGGGAGCCCAGGGAAGGTCACGGCCAGCCAGCCACCTCGGGCCAAGGCCAAAGTCAGTAGCTGCAGCCCAGAGCCGCAGGAGTCTTCCCGCCTGGGACATCCTGGTGGAAGGAAATCGCAGGAAGGGGGCAAAATTTGCCTACCTAGCCTAGGCTCAGGAGGCTGAGAAGAGGAGAGGGACTTCAGGTGTCCAGGAGAAGTTGCATGGGAGGGGATGAGAGGACAGCCTCCCCTGCCCTGGGCTTCCCTGGGGGATGTGGCCCCTGACCCCTGCTGCCCGTCTGCCGTGTCCGACCACTGTGCTGCTGACCCGTCACTGTCATCGTGTCTGGCAGGCACCAGTGTCTCCCAGGTGCCCCACCTGGACAGCTGGCTGGGGAGAGTCCCCTTCCTTCTGGCCTGGCCCCCAAATCCTAGGGCCGGAGAAAGTGGGCCTTGATCACCCTCGGCAGAGGCACGAGGCAGCCCAGAAAGTCGAGGGCCCAGGATAAGTTATAGTCCTGGCAGCTGCTGTTCCACCCATGGCCACTCCTGATCCTCCAGGAAATACCATTCAGGCAGTGTGGGAGGCGAAGGCAGCTGCCTGGCCACCTCCCGCCACACAGGGCTAGCAGGAAGCAATGACACTCCTCAGCCTCCCTGTGGGAATGTTCGTCCTGAGCTATGCATGACCATGACCAGTAGCCCTGAGTACCCCACCCTCACACTGGGGGGCCTGCAGCAACTCAGGACCAGCCCGTGCAGATAGCAGGTGCCACCTCTGAGGACCCTCCTTCCCAGAAGGCTCCTGATGCCCCCCTGGATGAGACCTGGAGGGGCCTTTGAATGACAATTCCTGTTGATGAACGTGGACGTTCCCATGGAGACCACAGACAGAGATCTTGGGACAGACGGGCTACTGCCATCTCAGAGACTTCTCCCTGGGTGTTTTAGTTTCCTGGAACCACTGTCACAAAGTCACACTGCCACAGGCAGCCTGGCTTCAGCAGTAGACATTTACTTTCTGGTAGTTGTGGAGGCCAAAGTTTGCAACAAGGTGTCAGCATGGCTGGTTTCTCCTGAGACCTCTCTCCTGGGCTTACAGACAGCCACCCTCTCCCTGGGTCCTCCCGGGGACATTCCTCTGCCTGTCCACATGTCCTCTTCTGATGACGACACTCATATTGCTGGTTTAGGACCCACCCTCATGAGCTCATTTAACCCTAATTACCTCATTAAAGACCCCGTCTTCAAATGCAGTCAGTTTCTGAGGTCCTGGGGGTTCAGATATCCACATAAAACTGGTGGCCACAGCTCACCAGGTGACAGTGTGAACACGCAGGCCAGAAATCAAGACTGCCACAGGAAGCTTCCCCTACCTTCTCTAAGAGCTGTCCACCCTGCAGAAGTCCCTCACACTGCCACCTTGCAGCTGTTATTTCAGTGGTGAAGCCACTGAGGTCTGGAGAGGTTAAGTCACTTGCCCAAGGCTGTACCTTGAGGAAGTGGTGGCAAGATTTGAACCCAGGTCTGTCTGACAGCAGAGCACACACCCTGCCAGGCAATCTTCCATCCTGACCTGGGGAGGGGGGAAGGGCATAAAAATCCAAGAACTGGGAAGCCCAGGAGGGCCAACTTTACCCCAGGCTGGCCCTGACTTTGGGGCAAGTCCTGCTTTTCTCTCTGGGCCTCAGTTTCCTCACCTGTAGATCAAAAGGACTAGACTAGCTTACTATTTCCCAAAATGTGTTCCTTGGTCCAGAAAGATTATTTTCCCCAAGCAGATTTGAGAAACATTGCTACCCTCAATGCTTCCTGGTTATCTGCTGAGTTCATTAGCATATGAAGGCTCTGTTTAATTTCACTGGCTGCAATATTTCTTAAAGATCCCTGGCTGTGGACCATTCATTTTGACGACAGTTGACCTTTGAGTAACGTGGGAGTTAGAGGTGGTGATCCCCTGTGCAGTCAAAACCCCCCACGTAACTTTTGACTCTCCCCAAACTGAACTACTTAGCAGCCTAGTGTTGACCTGAAGCCTTACTGATAACAAGTGATGATGAACACATACGTAGTGTGTTATATATATTGTATACTGTATTCCTACAATAAAGTCAGCTAGAGGGAAGAAAATGTTATTAACAAAATTGTAAGGAAGAGAAAACTATCTTTACCGTTCACTAAGTGGAAGCAAATCTTCACAAAGGTCTTCATCGCATCTTCACGCTGAGTAGGCAGAGGAGGAGGAGGGAAAGGCCGCCTTGTGGTCTCAGAGGTGGCGTAGGAGGAAGAGAGTTCACACCTAAGTGGACCATGCAGCTCCAACCCACGCTGGTCAAGGTCAGCTGATGTATCCATTGCAGAACATCCTTTGGAAAACCAAGACCAGCAGGGCTGGATGTCTCTCCCAGCACCACCCTCAAGGGTTGATAAAAAGAAAGCTTAAAGCTGCTTGGAGCTGGATGGTGGGGGTTTGAATTCTGGCTCTGCCACTTAGTAGCTGTGTGCCCCTAGGAATTCCCTCGGCCTATCTGGGCCTCAGCTTCCCTCTCCAGTAAAGAGGAGTTGGGGCCTATACCAGCCTCACTGAGCTGGCAGGGGCTGGAAGGCTGCATGACCCAGCGTGCGTGTGGCACAGTGTGGTGGGAACACCCTGACCAAGAGGACACCTGAGTGGTCACAGTCTATGGCACTCTGGGTGACAGAGCTCAGCTGGCCTCTCAAGAGCAGAAAGGGGGTGGGGGCGAGGTTGGGGGCCACAGGAGGAGGCTGAGTGGCAGTGGCAGGCCCTGCGCATGTGCTTCCCACCACACCAGGCCACTCTGGTGGGCGCTGAGGTGCTGGGAAAAGTAATTCCTCCCCTAGGAGCCAAGACTGGGGCAATCAAACTGGTTCGTCGGGAGTACATGGGTCCTCCCGTCCAGGCCTACCTGGAAGGGGCATCCCTTCTCCACCTACTCCCTTGGGGACATGGCATGGCTTTCTGCCTCTCACCCAACCGGCATCTGAGTTCGGGCCATGGAAGGTACCCAGATCTCCCCTGTCTTAGCCAGCGCCTCTGCCCTGGTTCTGGGGAGCCTGGCGCCGTCGTCTGCTGCCTCCCCCGCTCTTCCCCTCTCCTCACCTCTCCTCCTCCATCCCGCCAGCCAGTCCCCTCTGCAGGTGCTGGCCTCCAGGGCCTTCAGACCATCTTCAGGAAGTTCCCGGAGGCCAATGCAAATGAGGCCACTCCCTGTTATTGAAGAGCAACTTGCAGGCACAGATCTGTCCTCTGGCAGACAGAGGCTTCTCCCCCAGACTTAATCCCTCTGCTCTCTGAGTCACCAGGAAGTTCTCAACCTGGGGCCGGTGGAGCATGGTCTGACGCCAAGAAAGTGCATCCCATGAGCCAGCCTTGAATGAGCTTCGTTGAAACCCAGAACTGGCTGAAAGAGCATCTTGGGGCTGAAAGTTAGAATTCAGCCCAGGGTGCCTTCCTTGTTGACCCAGGACAAGGTCTGCACTTGGGTTTTGTTACCTCTTAGGCTTTGGCCACAGCCTACGCCCTCGGTAGGGCATCGGTCAGGGTGACAAGCCTCCTGGAACGCGTGTGCACATCTACTGACATGGACTCCTGGGTTCAGAGCTGGGCGCTCTGCACAGCTGCAGGACTGAGCAAAGAAACTCAAGGGCCGGCCTTGGCAAAGGAGGCCCGCACGGCCACCCACGTCCGCAGGGCTCTGGCAACCCTGCCCCAGGCACCACCAGGCCTGGCTGGGCGGGAGGAGGAGCAGGGCACCTTCTGGCAAGTTCAGCAAGGAGGAGCCCAGAGAAGGTGTGATGAGTCACCTGGAGAAGTTCACAGCAGTCACCTCCACACAGACCTAAGTCCAGCTTCGACTATCAGGAACACTGATCTCATGTCCACCACCCTGTGGCCACCCTCTGCTGGCTGCCCTGCCGTCCTCATGGCCACCGTGTCCCTCTGGGCAGCCCCCACTGCTCACATCCTGCCTTAGCACCTCCCTGCTGTGGCTCTTGACTTTGAGGAATTTCATGATTCTCTCTCCGCACACTCAACCCAGGGAAAAAATACCCCCCCCCCCAAAAAAAACAAACAAAAAAACATGCAGGCAAGATCCCAAATGCAATCTCTGTGGGGGAACATCCCATCCTGAAGCCTGTCTTGGGAAGCCCTGAGGCTCTGGGATGAAGTCTGAAGTCTGCTCTTCACATGGCACATGGGGCCTTTGTGAGCATCCCGGTCCAGACGGAGACCGCAGCCCTGTCCTCAGAACTCAGACACTCGGCTCTGAGTGTGGGTTTGTGCAGCCGGACGTGCTGTACTCTGCTGGCCACCAGTCTTCACCCGTCTGTCCCTACACCTCTCGTGGCCTATCCCAGGCCTCTGGACCCCAGGCTAGTGTCCCCCGTGGGTGGGGACGCGTGTGGCTCCTCTGCTTCTCAGAGCCTCATCCTCTCTCACCGACTATGAGCAGGCCTGTGGTAGAGACGTCCGCCACCCTGATACCCAGCTCTGAGTGGCGAACAGGACGGGAAAGGACCCCGTGGCCCTGAAGCCAGGTAGTCTGCGCTGTCCAGTCAGTGAGGATGGGCCAGTCCTGCTCTGGGCTGACCCTGCCCAGGCCTCGGCCCTCCTGCAACCTGGCAGCTTGCTCCTGCTGCCAGGATCAGCTCCCCGGAACCTGGCTGCGCTCACGCTGTCTGCGGAAACCCTCTGTCATGTTGGGTGGGCTTGGCCTTCAGCCTCCACCACCTTGGCCACAGGCCACACACCCCACACCTGGTACCTGTTCCTTAAACAGCTGCTCCTTGAGTGAAGCCCCCCCCCCCCATGACTCCCACCCTTTAAAATATGACAGTGGCCACCTCTTGGCTCGTGTTCATTCAACAAGTCTCTCCCCACGCATGGAGGCCTCCTGCCAGTCAGTGCTGTTCCTACACGTGACCTGATAAAGTCCCTCTCTCCCTCACCTACGCACCCTAAGTCTGCGTCTCTCCTTCACGGCTCTGAGGGCAGGGATAGGTCTTATTACTGCTGAAACTGTGCGTGGTGTTTGGCAATGAATAGGTAGTCACAGTTTATAGACTAAGCTTGACAAATTAATCCTAGATGGACCACCGAGGAAGGAAGGAAGAGAGGGAGAGGGAGAGAGGGAGGGAAGGGAGGGAGGCCAGGAGAGCTTTCTCATGACGATGGAAACTCTTCTTTCCTACAGCATTTTCTGATTACTGCCTTGTTGTAGGTGAGTAATGGGCTTCTTGTTCCGTGTGACCCTTCCAACAAGCTATAAAGTCAATATAATTCTTCTCTATTTTACATTTGAGAGAAAAAGGCCCAAGTGTCACAGTTAGGACGGGACGGAGTGTCTCAGCCTCCAAATCCAGTGCCCTCCCTGGGTCCAGAGCACAAATCTTGGTCCTCTGAGCCAAAAGGGGTTGTGGCCAGCACCAAGGGGAGGTCTCTTTTTTCCTCCCCAGAGAGGGCAGCCTGCCAGAGTCTAAGTGAGACTCCCAGCACATGTTAATGATGCTTCAAGTGAACTGTGCCCTCCTACTAATATTTTTCCAATATTTTCCCCTCTTAGGACCCTAGGGAGTTTAAAGGTAAATATTTCCACACAGAGCCTAGTCAGCATCAGCCAGGGGCCATGAGGGGTCTAGAATTAGGGTAGAAAGGGCTTCAAAAGAACCACGTGTGCAAGGCTGAGATGGTTCCTCCCAAAGGGGCACAAAGCCCTCTGGTGATGGGGCTCCCCCAGGGTACCCAGGAGGCTCACAGGGGGAAGAGGAAGAGGAAGGGTCTGCAGACAAGCCAGGCCCCCTGCATCCAGCACAGCATTTCCACCGTCAACAGAGGAAACTGTGGAATTTCCCAAAGTGCATGGCTTGGTGTGCACCAGCCTGAGCTCTTTTCCTGCAGAGGGGGTACACTGAGTCAGGAGACAGGAGAGTCTCACCACTTTCCCAGTGCAGGGCCCTGGCTTGCCAGCTTTCTTTCTTATATCTGCTCCCCAGAATAGGCACGTAACTCAGCCAAGACCCTTCACAAACCATCTCCCTGTCAAGTTCTGGTCACGTACTGGGAGGGAGCTTTGAGAGGCAGAGTGAGTGAGGGGACAGGACAACAGAGGAAGGATGGGAGGCAGTAGGTCCCCCTCTGAGGAGACTTGCCCAACTGCCACCCTCAGAGCTGATGATGTGAATGGAATAAACAATATTTGCCCAACTCCGGGACATAAGACCAAGCCTAGACATCCCTCTAATCACCTCCTGCTCCACTCATAACAGAATCCCCTTTTTATATCCATATTTCCTCCTTAAAGGGTGGAGACCACGTAATGCACAGCTAAGGTAAGTCTTTAAAATAGGAGTTAAACGATAAAACACAGGTAAGGAGTGGGATATTCATATGGAAAAAATACTCAGGAAAAAAAAGAGATACATATAAGATAATTCATGAAATTAGCTCTGAGCTTCCTGGAAGCCAAGGTAAAAAGGGAAATATGATATTCTCTGAAGTTTGCAAGAGCTAATGAATGGTTGCATAGAATCGTGGTTAGGACGTGGACTCTGGGGTCAGAGCGTCTAGGTTCAGAGCCTCTATTTATTGGCCATCTGTGCAGCTCTGTCCTGTTCATACTCTGTACCCCTGTGCCCACAGGCTGCTCCATTTCTGAGGCTGTGACAATCTTGGCGAACAAGCTCAGGGATTACCAGAGGCAGTTCAACACCTCCCACCTGCTGGCCCTCTGCGACTACTTCCACAACACCTTCATCCGCCACTACAAGCTCTTCCAGTACGTCCTGGGTCAGAAGCAGGAAGTCAACCTTACGGTCACCCACCTGGAGGTGTGCGCACCGCCCCAGCCCCTCCCACTGGCCGAGGGCAAAGACAGGGACGTCTGGAGGCATGAGCAGCAGGTGGCCGATCTCGAAATGGCCGAGACACAGAAGCGCAGCAGCCGGCTGCTGCTGCAGGAGACACTGAGGCTGGAACAGGAGCGTCTGCTGCAGAAGGCCTTCCAGGTGTTGACCCGGAGGCCCAGCCGTGGCCTGGTCAGGCAGGTAAGACCTACCGAGACAATGGCCACTGTCATGGCAGACAGGGCCTCCTTGTCAGCATGCAGGAGAGGAGGTGAAAGGTCCCCACGAGATAGAAATCTATGTCCCCATTTTAGTGATGAAACAACCTGAGGCTCAGAGAAATCAAGCAATTTGCTCAAGGTCACCAAGCTGGCCCATGGTAGGTCTTACGTTGGACTGAGGCTGGGCTGGCCCTGAAGTCCAAGCTCTTTCCACTGCATCATGAGTGGTGAGATTCCAACACAAGAGACTAGAGGCGACATCAGGCTCCAGACAGCTGCAGTTTCCCTGTGCCTTTCATCTGCCCGCGGAGCTGCATCCCTTGGGGCCTGAGGGGAGAGGGTGAAGGAGGCAGGGATACAAGGACAGCTCAGGGAAGGAGATGTGGCCAGGTGGGCGAAGGGTGGAGCTGGCGGCCCAGTGGGGACCTAGAAGAATCTGATGTGTGGCTCTAAGCAGTTGGGCTGCCCTCTTGATGGTCTATGGACTAGGGCCCCCGCTGCCAAGGGCTCCCACATCCAGCTCTCAGTAACGGTGAAAAGCCTGGCACCAGGGCAGCCACTCCTTGAGAGCCTGGCTGAGTCTAAATGACTGTCTTTGCTATACATGGGCACTGTAGGCATCATTGTTGCATCATCTTGGAACGCAGAAACACGCATATGCATGTATGTGCACGCGTCTGTGTGTGTGTGGGAGAGGGGAGGTGCAGGGCCTGTGTGTCCCCAAAAGGGCTTTGCTTTCTGAATCATCAGCCAAACAGCAAATGATCATAGCGAGTGAGTACTCCTTTAAAGCTATGCACATGTATACATGCACACGTGCACACACGTACATACGCACACGTGTGCCAGAATAGATGATGCCCATCTGAAGTTAAGTCTCCAGATAAAGTGCACATAAGGAGTCCATGTAGATCTTGGTGCATTAGGACACCCAGTGGGGACCTAACAAACCCCAGTCCCCTCAAGGGATCTTGCTCCAGCTCCCATGGGCTTGGCCACAGGAGGGGTTCATGTCACCCCGCCACCCCACACACACTGCTCCTGTCTCTGTTCCCTCCTCCTGTTTCCTCTATGCTCCCAGAATGGTGCTGCCACCTGTGCATCCTCCTGGCAGAGCCCAGGGGCCCAGGAGCCCCCCACTATGTGCCCCGGCAGTGTGTCTGAGTCGGGGATGCTAACCACGGCAGGAACCCAGTGCATCTTCTTGGAGCACGATCTTCCCAAAGACTTAAGGGAAGAATATCATTTTTATATAAAAATAGCCAAAGAGATATTCTGGGGCAAATGTATAATTTTGCATGGATTTTAAGTTAAAATACGTGATCTCAAAGAAATGTATTGCAGGTCCATGTATGAACCCCCACAGAAATGCCCCTCTGCTGTTAGCTGCTTGAGCAAAGGGACATGTCCAGAGGCCCAGTCACCTGTTCATGTCTCTAGGCTCTGCGTCACAACTCTGGAGAGGTCACCGAGAGGGTCTTCTGCTTTACGTGGTAGACTGTGGCTAGTTTGTGTTCTTGCCAGCACCGGTTGGTTGGCTTGACATGCCTACTCTATGAAGCAGGTTCTCCTGTCCTCTCCCCTGAAGATGGTCAATAGAACTTGGAGATGTGAGGGTGAAGGTGGTATGTGGTATCTAGGTGGGGCTTGCATTGACCAGAAAGTAGAGTCCAAAGGAAATAGAGGATCAAAGTTAGGAACAAATGACACAAACAGGGTGACTGTCACCCGAAGCCTAAAGAGAAAAGGAGAAGTGACCAGTGAATTCCCCCCAAAGAGCAGCATCTATAGAAGAGGGCTGGGGACAGGAAGCATGAGGAACACAGCTGTGGCCAGTCCACAGGTAGGTGGGGCAAGGCTCTTGCTGAGAGCTCCTGTTGGCCGAACTCAGCTGGGACCCCGAGGTCAAGGGAGTCCGCTGATGCAGCTCTTCCCCAGGACTTCCAAGCCCCCCAGGACTTCCCAGGGAGGGATAGAGGGGCTGGAGAGTGGGTATGTCTTTGCACCCAGAGCAAGGAGCCAGGTGAGAACCAGGTGGTGGAGGGCTCTGCCTGCAGACTTCCCGGGCCCTGGCCCCCAGCCCTGTCCCGTTCCCTCCAGGACCTGGAGAACCTCATCGGGAAGGCCATTCACATCCAGATCGAGTGCCTGAAGGAGCTGCTGCAGCACGAGATCCAGGTCACCTTCGACATCTTGGACCTGAAGCTTCAGAAGAAGACTTTAAACCTCAACGCGTCTATCCCTTTTCCTCCCTCCATCATGGACCACCCAGCCCAGGAGGAATCCCTTAAGCCTCACAAAGCAAACAAAGGAAAGAAAGTGAAGGCAAAGAAATAGAGGTCCCCAAAGAAAGCAAAGGCAAGAAGTAGATATCCCCATGACTGTCACCTGAAGACCAGCTGGGGATGTGGCAGCAGCAACTGTGAGCGGTATATGATATAATGAGCCCAGGGCTCAATAGATAGAGAATTCTATCCATTAAAAGAAACAAAACCAATACCCACTCCCCGTCTCTGTCTTAGAAACCACTTCCTACCACCTGAAAATTCAATCCAAATGGATTTCCCCTGAGTGATGGCAGGTGGCTGTGCCCTTCTGCTAAGCTCAGAGCTTTGTGGTGGTGGTGGAGGGGAGGAGTCAGGCTTTATTTGCTAAGGAGCCTGAGCTCTGGCCGGTGTACTCAGGTAAGAGGGAAGGCACCCCAGACACCTGCAAAGCCCTCCAGCTGCGACAGTGGTTCTGTGACAAGGACGTGTCCTGACATTTTACCCGGACTTGGTGCATGCAGCCTGCCGGTCTCCCTGCTAGGGGACCCACAGCCACATGACCTCCAGAAATCTCCTTTCATGAGAATCTACGCAGTCTAGACTGAGGCAGGGAACAAGCACGCCCCCGAGGTGGGAGGGCAGGCTTTGAGCCCAGCTCTGCCACTGATTAGCGGCGCGACGATGCCCGTGTCTCTGACACCAGTTCTCTCTCCTGTCAGGTGGTGGCTAAGGTCCCTCTCACACTTTAACACCCCAGGAGAGACACGAGACTATTCCTGTGTGTCAAGAGTTTCAAGGTTCAAGGAGGTCCAGTTCAAAGTCACACAGAAGGGGAGCAAAAAACTACAACTCAGGCCCTGACACTCTCACTTCACAGGGGGCACTGTGCTTCTCATGCAAACAGCAGCGTAGATGGTGTGGCTGTTGGTTTAACCAGTGCCTGTGGCCTCCAAAATCAGAGCACTAGAGAGGTTACCACATGCTGCGTCTTTCCAAGCCAGTAACCTGCTCTGCCTCCCTGTGCACCTGCCTTGCTCCCCTGGGGCAGGTCACCCTGTCCTGAGCTCACTACACCCACCTCTCCTTCGCCACAGCTGCTTTCTAGGTCATTCCACCCCAGGTGTACCTAAGTCTGTGTTCCCAGGGGGCCCCCCCCTGGAGTCAGAGACAGGGGGCCCTGCTCCGTGTGCCAGCAGCTCTCTGCAGCCTTTGCAGAGACTCCTAGGAGACAAGAGACCCCCAGCTGAGGAGGGAACCTCTCCGGGCTGGGTGCTGTGCCCCCATACTTTCCCCTGCCTTACCTTGATGCTGCAGCCAGCTGTGCTTATACTTGAGAAGTCTGATAAACTTCGCAGTACCTTTGGGACCGAGGAAGGAGGTTCCACGTTCTTAAAATTTTTCCTTCATTTCCTTTTCTTTCCTTCCTTCCTTGGCTTCCTCCCACCTTCCTTTTCCCCTCGTTTTTGTTAACATCCACATCTTCTGTGCAGGTGAAATCACTATGGCTCAGAGGGAGGTGTGGGAACGTCCATCCTCTGCTGTCCAGGGCCTGCCCAGGATCCCGAATACCCTTAAAGTCAGTGTAGGGGTGTGTGTGTGTGCTTGGAGGTTGGTGGAGGGGGCAGGCAAGTAAGTCCAGTGCCTGCCCAGGCCAGGCCGGGGGCTGGAAGCCCCCACATCAGAACAGGAGACAGTCAGGCATCCTGGCCAGCCCTGGGGACAATCAGCTGAAGTCCTTCCCTCCTGGGCAAAGGGTGAGCAAGTTCCCAAGTGAACCAATCAGAGTGCTCCATTGCCCTGGCCCTCAGTGGTTGGACCAGACACAGGCACATGGCCCAAACTGGACCAATCAAAGTACCCAATTCTCCATTCAACACCACCCCCCAGCCCAGCCACGGAGGCAAACCTGGGATTTTTCCTACCGGGAGCTCCCAGGTTGTGAGACTCTGAGGATCCCAGGAGGTCAGAGCTGCCTGTGGCTGTGAAGCCAGCCCGAGAGAAGCAGGCCAGGGAGGAGAGACTGGGTGAACCTGAAACCATTCTCCTCCGGGGGTGGCTCCACCATGCTCTCCAGTGGTTTGGTTGTACGGATGTGCACACACCCATTATTTGACTGGGGTCAGTGGCACAGGCAGGGCAAGGAATGCTTCAACCATGACAGATAAGGAAACTGAAGATCAAACAGGTGGCATGATTGCTCAAAGTCACTTGACTCATAGGAGGTGAAGCCAGGACAGAAGGGAGCAAACCTCCTCCCTCCCAGATGAAGATCCAGTCCCAGCCACTGCTGCAGAGGACATGTCCCATGTCCCAGCCTCTGCCACAAAGGACATGTCCCCCTATAGCTAGACCACATGCTTGCTGCTAGGGTGTGTGGGAGCCCCTGGGGATACGCCGCCCTTCTGTTCTGGATTCTGAGACCACAGCCTCTACTCTTAGAAAATGTCAGGCCCAAGGGTAGAACCTGTCCCCTACTAACTTGCACACACAAAGCCAAATGAGTGCATTGAGCAAAACAAAACAGAATTTACCCATCGCCACAGTGCTGTCTTCAGACAATGTCTACCCCAACGGCAATGTCATCTCCTACTCACTGAGTAGGCCATCGATCCTAACATGCATTGAGTCCAAACTTCCATCAACCATTAATGTTTCGTCACCCGAGAGCCTCTCCGTGTTATGGGCGGAACATCCTCCAAAGAACCCAAAAGGCCTTCGGATGGTTTCTGTAAAATTCTTTTCATACCTACTCACAAGGTTGTGAGGACAGAGGTCATTCCCAGGCCCACATCTTTGAACCGAGGAGTAAGGTAGCCATGTGCCCTTTCTAAGGACCCTTCCTACTCCAACATTCTAGGAACATGGCTCTCATCCAAGGTTTCAAGGCACCTGGGAACTGGGACATAGGTTTTCTAAACCAGATGCGGGATTCTGATACAATGAGACTGTGATCCAAGTGCCATCGTTCCAGCGAGCTGCTGGCACACTCCTCCTGTTTCTCAGGAGGATGGCCTTCCTGTGGGTTTCAGATTTCTGGCAAAATCTGGAAATGCCATCTTCATTGACCCTCCAAGCAGAGTAAGTGGCACAGCGTGAAATCGCCCAGAACCTCTCATGTAAACCAGTGTTAGTGCTTTTTTCCCCTAAGAACCCCAACATTTTTGTCAATGGGTTTAGGACAGACAGGCAGATAAATGTTGTGGAACTTTTCTAGAAATAGGATAGAGCTGTGGGTAAAAGTTGGGCCGCCACTGCTCAAGGCTTTTTCAAAAAGCACTACCTCAGGCCAGCAGCTACTGTCTCAAGGACACTTGGACATCTTAGGTGTCTTGAAGAGACTGAACTTCAAACTCTGAATGAGGAGATTGCTGGTGGGGGGTATTCAAGCCCAAAGGAAGCTTGCCCTCAGGCACAGGCAGTTATAGCTGGCAGCTTCAGGGAATAGCTACGGCCCATGTGCTGGGAGGGGTAAGAGACTGCAAGCTCCTCAGACGTCCATGTCATCCTGGACACCTACTGTGGGCCACCTCCTATTCTGTTGGCCCTACCTCTGATTTCAGCCAAGGCTACAGAAAACTGTTCCTTGTATTTGCCAAATGTCTCTGCTTCCTGTCATGGCACTTTGATCTTACAGCATAGGGCAACTCCAGGAGCCAGTGTGGCCACCACATACGTACAACCAGGAGGTGAAGTGAGCTTAATAAGCCATGGAACAACCTGGGCAATGGGAGGTGGGAGCCCATGGGTGATCGTGTCTCCCTGTCCTTCCTCCAGGGGACATTTCTGAGACATAGCTTTATAGCTTGTCAAAGGCTCCCAGGGAGATCTAGGACCAGTCCCCACAGTGGTGACCACTGAGGGACACACCTTACATTGTCTCTTCCTTATTCTCTCTCTCTCTTTGGTCTTCATGTCTGCTATCTGGGATTCCCTTCCCACAGAAACGCTGTGCTATAAGAAAGACTTTATCTTGGCTTCTGTTTTCAAGGCAAAACCTAGTTAAGACATGTAACTCCATCCTTGTGTTCCGCTGTGCCACACTAGCCCTGTCTGTTTCGGTTATCTACGGCTGCATTACAAACTACCCCCAAACTCAATGGTTTAAAGCAGCAACAGCCATGATTTTGTACTTTGGGCAGGATTCCTGTAGACCGTTCATCTCTCCTCCATAAGGCACTAGCTGGGGCGACTCAAATGGGGCAGAAGGATCCACTTCCCAGACAGTAGGTCTCTGTGGCTGGCAAGTTGGGGCTGGTTGTTGACAGAGAATCCACCAGGATCCTTAATTCTCCTCCACATGGTCTTCGCCACGTGGCTGCTTGAGCTTTCTCACAACATGGTGACTGATAGTTCTCTTAAAATGGTAGGGACAGGCAGATCACCACTTCCAAGGTATTCTTCTCATTAAAGTGGTGTCACATCTGGCCCAGAATCAAAACTGTGGGAGAACAGACACACCTCTCAGTGTGGGGAGTAAAAGAGCATCATCAACCTTCCCTGTGCTCTGCCACACTAACACAGAACACAAGATAAATGAAGTCGAATACATAAGTAAGCAAATCAATTAATGAATGCTATTATACCAGCAATGACTCAGTGGTAACCTCCCCACCCACCCACACAGCCTCTACCACAAACTTGAACTTTTAGAGTATTCATTTGATAATTTATTTGAGAATAGAAAGTTTTTGACCTCAGAGTGATAAAACATTAGAGCTGATGGGATCCAGGAGGTAGTCTATTTCTGCCCCCTCATAGGACAGCTGAGGAAAAGGAACAGAGAAAGGAAGAGATTGTTCATGGCCACGGTCATCAGTAGGGCAGGCCCCAACCCATGGCCCAGAATCCTAGTGCAGGTCCCCTAGTGAAGCTGGTTGCCTTTCCCACAGGAAACCCCACCTTCAGGGCCCTTGTGAATCTTTACCCTCAGAAACTCATGCTCCAAACTCTTGGTGGTGGTAAATGAAAACTGGAATGTGCAAGGTCCCGAGGAGGATGAAAAAAGAATATCATCTGTAATTCAGTCACGTGCTAGCCTCTTTCTTTCCGTATCTTTACCTCATGCACAAAGAAAGTGAGGTTCAGAGGGCTTGGGTAAATCCCCTGTTGTCCCCAGCTGAGAAGTAACCTGCCAGGATTTAAATCCAGGCCTGTCTGCCTCTTTCCCTAAATCAGCCATCACATGATGCAGTGTCCTTTGCCTCTGGGAGATTTGACATAGATGCTCAATCCATGAGTTCCAGACAGGCAGAGACAGGACCCATCACAGAAGATGCAGGACTCGGGCACAAGCGAGACCAGGGAACCCAAGAGGGGACGGGAGGGTGGGAGGGGCCGCGAGCTAAACTAACTGGGGAGGGCAGTGTGTGGACGGCAGAGCTGGTCAGTGGTCAGAGACCAGGCTGCCTGGGGGATCCAGAATTTCTGTGTAGGCGGGGTTGGGGGCTCCTGGACTACAAGTTCAAAGCTTAGATCTTGGGACCTTTCTTGCAGCTGCACTCGCATCATGAGCCCACCTTTAGCTGAGCCTGTCTTCGTGCAGACAAGGATTAGGAGGGGGACAAGGCTGAGGGCCCTAGCCAGGCTGAGACTCTGTGCTGTGGGCCATTTGGTGGGAAGCTGGCTCCTGCACGGGTGGAGACAGTGTGAGGCGGGAGGGGAAGCAGCCGTTGCGGAGCTCCTGCTTTACTTGTTGGGTGGAGTCCCACGCACCTCTCCACCCATCCAGGGGGCCTCAGGGTCTCCAGTCTTTCACAGAGCATGTCCTTCCAGGTGAGAAAACTGAGGCTCAGGGAAATGAAGTAGTTCACACTGGGTCTCAGCCCGCAGGTGGAGGAGCTGCGAGGCAGGCCCACGCTCCGTGCCGAGCTTCCTCCCCTCTTCAGTGGTGAGCGGGAAGGGGCTGCATCTGGGGAGACGCAGGAGCCTGGAAGGTCCTGTCCTGCACAATTACTGTGCGTCTGGACAGAGGACACACACTGAGGAAAATCTCCCCAAATCTTCCCCGTGCAGCTTCTACCAAAGGGAGGTATCTCCAGACCCGGGCACCCCTGGGTGCCCCCCCTTCCCAGGAAGAGAGGTTTCTGCCCTGAGCAAGACAGCACACATCAGAGGCCCAGGCCTGGCAGCCCTAGACCCAGGGCTGATTCCCAGCACTTGGGGCCGCCAGGGCCAAGCTGCTGACTCACCCTGTAACCTTCAGACAAGTCACTTCCCTCCCGGCACCCAGCATGGAGTTGAAAGTGGGGATTCTTGTGTCCCTGGATGTTCAGAGAGGCCTTTCCAAGAAGGGCCCACTAACTGAGTGGGGAGGGAGCCCGATGATTACAGGGCAGTGGGAGATATGTCTGAAAACTGATAGTCAATGGAATAACAGAACTCACTTTTAGGAAGTAAGGACAACTCCTGCTCATTCTCATGACCCACCGCCACTGACCAGGAAGCTCCACAAAGCTCTTGGGTTATGGAAACACGCCCAGGAAGGGGTGATGTGTGGCTTCAGGGGAGGGGGGAGGCCGGGAAACCCCAAAAGGGTCAGGGCTGCCTCCTCGGTTCCTCAGGCAGAGTCAGCAGGTACAATGCTGTCTAGTGTCAGAGGTGCATCTCATTTAGAGCACCTCAGACTTCTTCAGCAGACTAGAGAACATCCGTGGGGTCTGGTCACACAGGAGTACAAGAGGGACCTGTGGAAGCCTGCTGGCAGGGTGCACGTTCAGAGCAAAGTAATCCTGATATTCATTCTAAAAGCAATTTAAGATGTTCATATGAGCGCACACATGGATCTAGGGAAAAAAGTACTGAAGGAATATGATGAACTGTTCACAGAAGGTATCCTTGGACAGTGAGGTTATGGGTACCCCATAACTGCCTTCGTTGTTGAGTTAAACTTTACTTCCAAGTTTCCTGCACGTATCCACACAGCATGCTCAATAAACAGTAAGCAGCTGTGTAAAGTAGCTCCCCAGAAGGCTAAGTTTAACACTCTGGTCACTATGGACTCAGCAGCCCACTGGGATCCAGCCTAACACTGCCCGTCAGTATCAGTCCCTATCAGTTGACAAAAAAACCCAGTTCTGGGACTTGTGTGTATGTGTGAGTCTACATGTTCTCTTCCTTATCACACTCCGGTGAGGACAATATTACAAATAGTTTCATTCTTGAGTGGTGGCCAAGGGTGGGGTGGGGACACAGTCTGGGGATGGCAGAGACCCAGGAGATCAATGTGGAATTAAATCTTTCCAGGGATCATGAAAAGGTGATTGTGTTAGGAATTTACATCCCACCACCGAGCTTCTCCTGGGCCATTGTTTCTGCCTCTTACTGGGATCTGGAAACTCTTAACATAGACCAGCCACTGCTCTGAGACCAAACATTAAGTAGAGGCAGATTGGTCAGTGTCAGAACCCCAAGTTCAACTATCCAACAAGCACTGGCTGGACACCCAGCAAGTGCCTGTCATGGAGCGGCCCCGTGAAGTCACAGGTACACGAGACGCCTTTCCCAGATAAATCTGTTCCCAGACTCGTGGGAGGAGAGACGCTCAGGAACAAAGTGCTTACATCACTGGGCTCTAAGTGTGTGAGAGGATTGTGATAACGAGCAGAAAATGCGGCCACAAAAGACTGGGAACGGACTGGCATGAGTGGGTGGAGGGCATGTTGAGAATCCCATCTAAGAGGGGAACCTTGCGCCGGGTCATGAAACGTGAGTAGGGGTCCCCCATGGGAAGGGGTGGGGAAGGGCTTCCAGCCAGAGGGAACAGCCTGCGCAGAGGCACGGGATACAAGAAAACATCCTATTTGGAAATTTGCAGAGCCCAGAACACAGGGAGTGCCATGAGGATGAGTCAGGTGATGAGGGGTTGGCCAGTGAGTTGGAACTGGTCATCAAGGGCTCTGAAGGTCCCTTCGAGAAGTTTGAGCTTCACCACATTGGCAGTATCAGGCAGGCAAAAGGTTTTGAACAAGAAGGTTACTTTGTCAGATCTTAGGGAGCCATCCTCTATCTTTCTAGGTGAATGGGAGGAAAAGAGACTCAGGGAGTCGGGCAGTGAGTGGACAGTGCCTGAGGCGTGGAGGCCCCACCTTCCCTGGGAAGCAGCCACAGCCCTCGCACTAGGCCCTGCTGGCAGGGAGAGTGCTCCTGGGTGCCAGGGTTACGTGAGGATCTGCAAGGCTCGGCTCAGACGACTGCAGCCTCTTGCCTCATCCTGTCCATCCCAACACCCCACACGGAGAGGTGGAGGGATCAGGTGATGTGGGCAAGGCAGGCAGCGTTCCCAGAGGTGGGGCTGGGGCCAGTTATGCCAGGCCAGGAGTCTGGGGGCCTCATGTTGCAGCTGGTGACAGAAGGCTGGCCAGGGGCCCAGCGCAGGTCAGGCAGGAGGGGACGATGTGCTGGGAGGTACCTTGGGCCTGGATGCAGCAACCGCAGCTCTGGCTCAGCTGCACACTGCTCCTGGGACTCACCTGCTGTGGCTCTGCACAGTGGGGGCAGCCCACACCCACACCTCCCTAGGGACCACCCCCAAGCTGAGGCCAGGAGCAAAGTGGAGGGGAACTCATTTCTTTTCCTTGTTCTTTTATCACCAGCTCAGAGAACCAAGATACTTAGTGTTGGAAACTGTGGCGTCCCCTGTTCTAAGTTACTGAGGCCCTGAGAGGGGAAGAGACTTGCCCAAGGCTACACAGAAGCACATGTCCTGCTCCCAGCCCTACAGAGCACCAGGGGAAAAGGACTAGACCCAATTTTTCTTTCCCCAACCCTCCAGCAGCACGGTGGCTTTGGGTGGCTGCAGGCTGCCTTGCTGCCCGGGGAGTCCCCACCTTCCTCTCATCAGCCACCAGCTGTTTCAGAGCCAGAGCTCAGCCAGGCAGCAGGCCCAGACAGCAGCTCCTCCTGGGCAGGAACTGAGAGGGGACCAAGGGTCAGGTCTCCCAGCCGCGGCCATGAAGACCCCAGGGCCAGGGTGAGTGTGTGCCCCGCTCCACAGCTGGAGTCCCTGTCCATCTAGCAATGTGACTTCCCTCAGCCCTTCACCTCCCGTGGAAGCAAACGGTCGTGCCTATGTCAGGAGCACCATGACGGTCACACAGAACATGGAGTGTGACCACTCACCTCACAAGTACAAAGTGCAGAGTCACTGCCTGCTGACGTGGATATGCACACATAGCTTCTGTGAGCATATGTGCAAATATTGTCTCCAAGCCAAGTGTGTGCTCTCCTGCCTGGATAGGGAGCAGCCTTTTATGAACATTTTACTACCAAGAGCTGACTCCCCCGAGAAGGGGCTGCACAGGTGACTGTATTACTGGGGTCGAGAAGCAGGTTCTGGTGTGGGAAGATGATTCCCCTTCAGGTAGAGGGTGAGTAAGCCGTGGTGGTAGGGTTATCTGAGGGCTGAGCCGTGGTCCTGCTGGGGCCCACAGCTGTGTCACTGCACGGGCCCTCTCCCATGTGTTACGTGTGGAACTGAGGAGTGAGGACTGTGGAACTGGACCTCAGTTCTCATTTCACAGGGAGGACATCAACGGTGCCACCTGAGATGCTCCCCCAGCTGCAGAGCCCAGCTGACCTGCCTTCCCTCCTCCATACCACCTGCTCCCAAGCCTGGAACCATGTGTCCCGCTCCCCAGGAGGGGAGGATGAACTGGAGTCAGCCCAAGATGACATTGCAAAGCAGGTACTGTCCCTCTGACCACCCACCCTCCTTCTCAGAGGGGTCCAGCTCTGCTCGGGGAAGGCCACGCTTCCTAACGCTCCTGTGGGGAAGAGGACCCTTAACTCCCATTTGGCTCATCCGTCAGAGAGGGGCTGGAGCTCTCCTGGTCACATGGTTCGTCAGGGCAAGGGTGGGATTGGGGTGCCAGCCTGCCTCCAAACCCTCAGCCCTCAGCTCAGAGAACGTGCCTTGAGGTGGCCACAGAGAGAGCAGCTGACCAGCTGGGAGGAGGTTTGGCTGTGGACTGACCGTGAGTGAAGTCACCAAATTTCTAAGCCCAACTCCAAGTCTGGACTCTGACAAAGACACGCAGGACACAGTCACTGCCACACCTGAAAGCAGAGTTGACTTTGGAGCAAGAAGGCATCTGCTCCTGGGGGACCTGAACAGTGGAGCCAGTGCTCTGAGGCAGGGACCTCTGGTGTGCTGGGCCCTTGCCAGCTTCCTGCGGCCACTGCGGGACAGGGCAGGGGAGGAAGGCCGGGCCTGAGCAACTAATCTGGAGAAGTGATTTTCCTCCTCAGCCAGCCCTTCCCTGCCTGGGCAGGGCTCTCAGTAGGCGAAGGCAGCCCCGGCCAGGGCTCTGCAGGGAGGGGCTGGCTTATCAGGCAGGAAACACTGGGCTCCAGGCACATCCTCCTGCTCCTGGTCACAGCAGCTCCCATGGGCAGGAAAACACTCAGCGGTGACTGCTCCTCCTCGGCCCTCTCTGGCCCTTCCCGCAACGTCCCTCCTCACAGACAAGAGTACATGCTCTGTGGTCTCTGCCCACCCTGCTGGACGCCCTGGCCTCCCCTGGACCTGCTACTTGCCAGGACCGAAGCCTGGTCCCTGAGCCGCCCCCAGCAGGGCAGGGCACGTAGGGATGGCAGAAACATGACAAAGGGTCTCTGACTGTTGGGGAGGTAAGGGAAGTCTCCTCTGGCCAGCCGGTCTGTGTCAGCCTGGCCATCAGACCACTGCCTGTTCCCAAAGGTCCTGCCTCTTGGGGTGCACCTACAGATAGATGCATAAGGGATACCCCCCATTTGGGAGCCTCTGTCCCAGCCGTGCCCTCCCGGGCCAGCACCCACTGACAAGAGCTAGGATCCAAGAACTCAAGAAGGAAATTCCTGGGAGTCTCTTGGAGACTTCTAACCACTGGGCCTCCTGCTCTTCCTGCTGCATTTCCAGGCCTCTGCCTTCACCAAGCCCTGCGTCTAGGCCCCCTTTGGTCCTCTGCCGAGCCCCAAGTGCAGCTGAGTCCTTGCAAAAGAGCAGGCTGGCCATGGGCCCTCTCGCAGCTCTGCCCTCCTGCCCTGGCTCTGAGTGCCCCACCCCAGATCTCCCCCTGGTGTCCAGACCCTTCTTGGCTGCTGGCCCTCAGTGGGTGCCCTTACCTCTCTGGGCCTCCATTTCCTTTTCATAGAATCTGAGGTCAGCAATGACAGTGACTACTGCCAGCTCAAATATACAGTGATCTTTTTCCCGTGGTTACAGAGATGGGATAAAAATCTAGTTCCAAGTCTCATGATCTTTCCAGTAAAAATGCAACTGCTCCGTCTGCATCAGGAGGCCCCGAATGCCCTGAGAAGATCATCCAATGGATCCCTTGTCCTCTACTCTCTCCTGCAGATCGTACGATGGGACACACTTTCCTGGACTTTTAAAGCACCCTGAGATATGGAAGCTGGTGCTGCTGTTTTTGAGGGAAAGAAATAGAGAAAAAGAAAGCTCTGGGACCCTCAGGATGGGATGGAGGAGATAGGACACTCTCCTCTTCTTCTAATAAGGAAGAAGGTTTCGGGCCCACCCTCCTTGCCCTCTTCACCCAGCCCTGGAAGTCACGGGCTTACAGCACAGGTGTCATCATCGGGACCCCTGAGACACCACTCCCAGCCTCTCGGAGGCCCCTGGAGGCTGCAGAGACCTTTCATTCACCAGAAGCCAGCATCTGTCCAGGCGGGATTTTCTTCCTGTTTTGTCATCCTCCCCATTGTCCCAGACCCAAGCCACCCCATAGCACCTTGCACAGACAGAAGATGAGTGACCAGATGAAAGGGCATGGGCAGTCTGGGGAACCCACCATCTCGTGCAGTAGAGTAAGCCGCTGAGAAACAGCAACATCCTACACGCACAGAAGCACCCACAGAGTCCCTCTCCCACTCCTGGGGAGGCCCCACTCTCCCCATTTGTATAATGAGCCGTCTCCTCCCTCCTACCCCGTCTGCACAGCACTGTGTTCCTACCCCAGGACGCACAGACCTGAGGGCGCATCTGGAGGAAACCGCAGCCCCACCTGAGCCTCACACATGGTCCCATAAACGGACAAAAGAGCAGCCCATAGCCAGCAGGGTCAGGGATTCCCTGGCCAAGATGGGAAAGACTTGCTTTAGGATCCGCAGGTGATGTCAGGCGGACGTGGGTCAGACGGGGCAGGAGGGTTGGGTGAGGTGGAAGGAAGAACTCTGGGGTGATGGAGCTGGCTGGACCGGCTCACGAGAGCAAAGCCACTCCCTTTTCAGAGGATTCTCAAATCAAATAGAAACCCGTGTTCCAAGAATGGGAAGAGGCCCCACTCACTACAGGAAGGAGAGACTGAACAAGGACCCAGACAGGCCTTTCCAATCCCAGCTCGGCGCCCAAAGACAGAAACGGACAAGTTCTTCTGGACGCCTCTCTTAGCTTTACTGCTGGGTACTTCTGCCCCTGTCCCCCTACGATCAATCCCAATATGAAGATCGCTGAACACAGGGCTCCAGATTTCTCAAAGTAATACCAGCTTTCTGGCTAAAAACAACTTAAACTGTCTAAAGAAATCCCAAATAGGCAATAGCTGTCCTGTACATGTGTGGGAAGCTTTGCAATTTCTAAAATGCCTAAAAAGTTCACTATCAACTTCTCTCCTAGGGGAGAGAAGAGGTTCAGGGGCTTACGGAAATCCCAGTAAACTACCAGTGGTGGTTGAAGCCAGACCCCTGTCCCCAGTCCCAGATCTCTCTAGATGCCCCACAGATGCACTAGCAGCTCCTGTGTGCACCTGGGGGACTCTGGAGAACAAATCAGGTCGCCTTGGTAAGTGAAAGGACAATCCTTTGCCCTATATAGGAAGTTGATGCCAACACTCAAGATGAAAATGATGTTCATGCATCTCAGGCTGAGAGCAGTTGTACAGGCCAGAAGCCAAGAAACAGAGTGTCATCCAGCACAATGTCTGGGGAAAGGAACACTCTTGA
>CAUYPK010159821.1:0-10296 GCA_963574355.1 Loris lydekkerianus | reverse complement strand
CTTGCTGGCTCTCTGTGTCCTCAAAGGGATGATTATAGGCAGGTCCCACCGGCCAGAGATGTCTGGAGTCTTGTCTCCCCAGATTCGCCAGGCCCAGTTACAGGGAAGCTGTTACTCAGCCGCCATCTTTAATCCGAGTCGATGTCTTCTTTTTAAATAAACCTTTTGAATAGGGTACAGTGACTAATGAGCAATTTCTGCATAATCTGTCTAGCTTTTCTGCCAATCTGATTTTTTAAAGACAGCCAATAATGCTAACAGATACTTCTGTCAGGAGATTTATGATTTTTTTCAGTATCATAATGGTCAACATTCACCCACTCTCTGAATCTTTCTATTGAGAAACATACACCAACATGTGAAAACTTCTATGGATGGTGTAGATTAATTAGTTTATTTCACAGCTTTAAATCTAATAATGTTTTAGGTTTGTTAAATGCTTTCTTGTACAGAACATACCCTGAGCTGAGTATATACTACTTCTAACTCTAAATTTATCAAGCGGAAAGAAGAAACAAAGAATCCTGTTTTAATCCTTATTCTTATATTTCTTTTAGCACACTGAAGAAAACAATGCCTAGTATTAAATAGATAATAAATACAACAGACAAAAGATCACCCTCTCATCACCACTTCCACACAGGCTCATAGGCCTGCTTCATGTCCACCCTCTCACCTGCTTCTACTTCACATCTACTTTTCACTTAAATCCAGTTTATTTTCTTTGTAGCCTATTTGCCACCTTTAACCAACCCTATGGCACTTCTCCCTAACCTACCTGTCCATCCCACCAGAGACGTAAGAAAGATCTTCAGACCACTGACAAATATTGAAACAAGCCATTGAAGAGGCTTTGCACCTATTCCCAAAGATCATCAAACACAGGTAAATTACCTTTTGTAAATGATTTAGGCAGACCCCTCTGTGGGCAATGGTATAGAATATGTGACAGTTTGAATTCATTTCTGGGTTTGCATCCAATTTGTATAAAATCTAGAAGGAAGAGTAGCTTTTTGTTTGTTTTTTTAAATAAATTCAATTCAACTATGGAAAGAAGGTAGAAGGGGAATAAGCATACACAGATCAACAAATTGAAAGCAATGAGAAAGTTGACTAGACCATCATTGAAATAGCAATAAAATCTTCCTTGCTCCTGAGGTGACAGGTAAAGTAACCTGAAAGGAATCCTGTTCACTCTGATTAGTTTTTATTCTTCCTCTAATTGAATAAACTTTTCCTTAAAAAAACATAAAAAATTAATTATATAAATGCTGTTAAGAAGATCAAAAGAGTATTTTAGCAGACCTCGTGGATGACAGGATATATTCATATCCATTCAAACAGATAATTTATGTGCACATGGTTTTTAATATTGATTTTAAGAAAACAGAGTAAAGAACAAAAAAATCAATGTCATGAATAAAATCATTAAATGAAAAGAAACCATTTATGGCGGCATCTGTAGTCCCAGCTACTTGGGAGGCTGAGGCAAGAGAATCGCTTGAGCCCAGGAGTTTGAGGTTGCTGTGAGCTGTAATGCCATAGCACTCTACTGAGGGCGACATACTGAGACTCTATCTCAAAAAAAAAAAAAAGAGTAACTATTTGGCAAGAAGATGGCAATTTCCAGGTAATTTTGCCACCTATCTCTGTAAGAAGAAAAAAAAAGATAGGATGATCAGTGCACCCATTAACTTGGAATTCTGTCCAAAACTAGAATAAAATAAAAATAAAAGATAAAAAAGGACAAAAACTTATGAGGACAAAAAGAATGGAAGAGGGGATGGCAGCAATAAAACACAGAACCCAGACAGCTACCAGATGAGTGGAAATTGATCAGGAAAGCAAAATTTCCCCAAGCTCTCAGTGGGAAAAGCTGAGAGGCCACTTGAATCATATTGCAGAAATTCCAAATGGCCCCAAAATTGGTACCACCAAGTATACCAGAAGTACAGCAGGAGGAGCTAACTCCTCCCCACCATGGCCAGCCAGTTAATGTTCTTCCTTTACTCTCGTAGAAGATCCAAGCATTTTTTTCCTCTGGAGAAAATAAAACAAATGAAATTTGAGCAGTATGTACAAGTGAGTGTAATGGCACCATTAAAATTAAGTTAAAGTTTACATACTAAACCTGCCATTTTTTAACCTCTTAGCAATGCTGGCCACTGGGCTTTATCTGTTCAGGCAACAGATTATGAATCGTTCTGTGGAACCCTACTAGCCCAAGAAAAAAATATCTAAAGATAACAACATTTAGTGATTCTCCAAGAAAAGACTCCAACAGGTTTACCCTATATTAAGATCTGAAGTCAAGACTCACACAACGCAGTGTCCACCAGTGTATTTATTTCCTATTCTCATACCTAAGCTCCAAACAAAATATCAACAGACATATGAAGAAAGCCTCCAATATCAAGAACACTGTCCAAAATAAACTGAAAAAAAAATTACAACCTAAAGACTTTATATTAGAGTTTATTCAAGGAAAAAAAAATAACAAAGGAAATACATTCAATAGGATACTCTAAAGCAAATATTCGGAGAAAAAAAAAAAACACTCAAAAAGTTGGGAAAAAGAAATCTTCAATAAAAGAGTTTGAAGATAAAGTCAAGGATGTCTGCCAGAAAACAGAGCTAAAAAATAGATAAAAGTAAAGATAAAAAAATAAGAAAATAATTCCAGAAGGTCTGATATCCAATTAATTAATTTAGTTCTATAAAGAAAAGTGAGAGGGAGGGAGTGAAGGGAGGGAGAGGAAGAAGGAGGGAAGGAAGGAAGGAAGGAAGGGAGGAAGGAAATAGTATTATCAATCAGAGAAATAATTTAGAATATTTCCTAGAACTGAGAGACATAACATACAGATTGAAAGGGCTGGCCAAGTACCCAGTTAAGTGGATGAAAACAGAATCTCGCAAAGACACAGTATCATGAGTTTTCAGAATACAGTACAATTTTAATAGCTGAGGGTTAGAAAGGGACAAGTTACATAAAAGTATAAAGAATTAACGACATGGCATCAAGTTCTTAATAGTAATACTACAACCCAAAGACAATAGGGCAGTGCTATCAACATTTTGAGGGACTGTTATTTCCAACATAGAATTCTATTTCTAGACAAAATATCTTTCAAGTTCTAGAAATATTTCCCTTCTATGTACCTTCTCAGGAAGTTATTGAGGAAACTCAATTGAAACAAGGCAATAAACCAACAAAGGGCATTTTAGAAAATAGGAATCCGGTAACAAAAGCAAAAGGAAATCTCTCTGATGAGGGTGGAAGTCAACAGCTGTATAGAAGACTTAGTGGTCTGCTTCTCTAGATTAAGAGGATGGCAGCAGGCTCTGGAAGAGACTTTTTAAAGCAGATGAAACAGATTAAATATCTAAGACACATAAATAAAAGATGGTGCTAGGGGAGAATTTGGGCATAAGTTCATGAAAAAACAGAAAACTAAGCACATGAAAAAACAAGTACAATTAATTTAGAGGGAGACAAAGCATACAGGAAAGAAAAGTAATCCTGTTACACAGTTCAATCAGTGACAGCTTTCATATACCGTATATACTCGAGTATAAGCCGAGTTTTTTCTGGCACAAAATTTGTGCCAAGTTCGGGTTTTTCGGCACAAATTTTGTGCCGAAAAAACTCGGCTTATACTCGAGTATATATAGGGTACTTGGGACAGTGTAAACACTGAATAGTACAAACACTGAACACTCCTCTAACCAAAATTACAAGTAACTATGTTAGGAGATGAAGAGAAAGCATATGTTTGATGTGTTCAAGATAAAGATAGGGAGTATTTTCAAAAGAACTGAAGATTCAGATATCTCACAGCTATAAATCAACAAATAATACCAACAGATAATGTCAAAAATTGAAAATCAAGAAGTAGCAATACAGGTAGTATTCATGCCTGTAATCCCAGCACTTTGAGAGGCCAAAGCAGGGGATGGTTTGAGGCCAGGAGTTCACGACCAGCTTGAAAAACATAGCAAGCTCCCATTTCTAAAAAATATTTGCTAAAAAATTATTCAGGCATGGAGGCACATACCCATAGTCCTAGCAAGTTGAGGCACTGAGACAGGAAGATTGATTGAACCCAGAAGTTGAGCTGTGACTGCATTAGTGCACTCCAGCTGGGGTGACAGAGATTCTCTCTCAAAAATGAATAACATTAACAAAAAGAATTAGCAATATAAGCATATACTTAAACATGCACATATATGTTCTTCTGGACTTTGTTTTGTGCATTTATATATTAAAAATTTTAAATGTACAATCACTTCAACTGCTTTCAAGCTCCTTTCAATAGATCTAGGAACTAATAAGACACCCTTGAAAATATTAAGTCTCTCATTCTCCACAGTGTAGAGATGGTGAATGGCCATCTTGTTTCACAGTTTATGTATTTTAAGAAAAAATAGATTTAAAAAGGAAAAACAGGAAATCAGAATGTCATCCAAATCTCAAGTTCTTGTCTCCTATTGAAATGAAAATATTCTCTTTTCTGTCAGGCCTGTAATATGAAAGTCACATGCACCGCGACCTTATTTTGGCTTTTCTCCATGCTACTATTACCAGACAAAAGCCAGACTTCTAAAACAGTAAGTTTTTACAATCAATGCAGTAAAAATGTTTTCCAAGGTATACTTTTTGTACATTTAGTAAAATATCCCAAAGGAACAAAAAATAGTAAAGAAAATCCAAGCTATAAAAATTAACTTTTTTTTTAACTGTGTATATTCAAAATCTATGATTTGAGTCAGATTCTTTTGTTGTTGTTGTTTTATTTTATTTTTTCAAAATACATATTTATGAGGGAAATTGTTGCTGCATTATTATTGTTGTGACCCTAATGCACCAACAATAGGAAACATGAACTATTCTTATGTCTATTTATTCTTACCATTCAGTAAAAACAAGAAATATTTCTTTCATTTTACATCCACAGAAAGCAAGCACTTCAGGTTGCCCGGTTCTTTAAATTCAATACATAGTTCCATTTCTGACATAAGATAAATATTTCCTTTTAAAAAACAAAACTTTGTACTGTTATCCCCTAGAGAGCTATTATATATTGGGCATTATTTCTTATTAGTAGACCTACATGTAATGTTAGTAATTACTATTTGTAAAAAATTATATACTTTTAAATAATTTCCTCATTAGAAATACAATCTTACACACTGAAATATTAAATTACTGTTTACCATGTATTTCTACACATATAAATGGAAACATACCAAAATTCCTCCTGGAATAATTATGTAATAACAGTTGGAAAATACCTATACAACCAACTAGAATCTCTGTTTGATTTTATGTGTCAGAATTTCCTTAATCTTCAGGATTTCATCCCAATAAAGAAAGAAAAACATATGCTCTACTTTTTTTCCACACTATAATACCAAAAATTTGGAAAGATTTTTTTTTTTCCCCCAAATGATTTGTTTCCAATGTCTAAGTGCTTGAATGTGATATTTGGGGAAATTCTGTTAATATTTTTCCTGATTAATGCATTTCTTTTTCTTTTTTAGGAAGTCCAATGTAATTTCACTGAAAGGAATTATTCTTTGGTTCCAGAGACAATCAATAAAAATGTTACTATACTTGATCTCAGTTATAACCATATTACTCTGAATGCTACTGACATAAGGGTTCTGCAGACATATTTTTTACTCACTGAGCTGTATCTAATTGAGAACAATGTCGCTATCTTACACAATAACAGTTTTGGTAACCTATTCAATCTAGAAATTTTAAATATCTGTAGAAACTCCATCTATATAATTGAACGGGGTGCATTTGTAGGCTTAAGTAAACTAACACAGTTATATCTCTGCCAAAACCAAATATTACAACTAAATGCTGATATGTTTGTGCCTCTGAGAAACCTGAAACTTCTGAATCTGCATGGCAATTGGATAAGCTCTTTTGCAGTACCACAACTATTTCATCTGGAATTAATAATTTTATATGGAAACCCATGGAACTGCTCGTGTAGTCTATTCAATTTGCAGAACTGGCTTAAAACATCAAACGTGACATTAGGTAAGCTATTATAATTTAATTAATCAAAACCAAAATGGAAAAATCTATCTTGTTTTAAAGAGAAGGCAATTCTTCAGTTTAAGGTAAACAGGGGGAATACTACAAACTAAATGCTAAAGAGATGTTTCCTACCCACACCAAAAAAAGAAAAAAAGAGAAAAAATTTAAATGTTCTATGTATGTGAGATGATACTGTCACTTCATGAATTAAGGTAGCAAAGTCAATACATCAGACTAATTTTTAAAGTACTTCCTAGAAAGTAGGTGAAAACAGGTGTTCTACTTTAACAGCAAACTCTGCTCTACCTGAAATCCAGAGTGTAACTATGACTTTAACCATAATTTTAGCATAGAAAAACTAAACAATAAACAGATACTGCATTAAAGCTGTATTTATAACATAATAAACAGAAATGTGTGTTATTCCATCATTGTGTTGCTAGGCACATACAAGAATTTCTTTCTTATAATGTCTTTAATAAGGAAAGGTTGTCGGTGGCACCTGTAGCTCAGTGGGTAGGACGCTGGTCACATACACCCAGGCTGGTAGGTTTGAACCCAGCCCAGGCCTGCTAAACAATGATAATGGCAACAAAAAAGAAAAATAGCTGGGTGTTTTGGCAGGCGCCTGTAGTTCCAGTTACTTGGGAGGCTGAGGCAAGAGAATTGTTTAAGCCCCAGAGTTTGAGGTTGCTATGAGTTGTGATACCACAGCATTCTACTGAGGGTGACATAGTGAGACTCTGTTTAAAAAAAAAAAAAAATGATGATGACAGGTTGTGGGTGGCACCTGTGGCTTAGTGGGTAGGGTGCTGCCCCCACATACCGAGGGTGACAGGTTCCAACCTGCCCGGCCAACTGAAACAGCAGTGGCAACTGCAACAAAAATAGCCGGACATTGTGGCGGGCACCTATAGTCCCAGGTACTTGGGAGGCTGAGGCAAGAGAATCGCCCTAGCCCAAGAGCTGGAGGTTGCTGTAAGCTGTGACGCCACGGCACTCTACCAAGGGTGACAAAGTGAAACTGTCTCCTCCCAAAAAAAGAAATTATGACAAGTTGTCAAAAAATTCTAGATAAAAGTAATTATAAAATGTTAGCTATTCTTATTCTCTATAATAAATCTTAATTTATTCTTTCTCATTTACTAGAAAATGAAAAGAATACCATGTGTAGGTATCCAGATATCCTGAAGAGCTACAATATCAAAACAGTACCTGTTAAGGCTGAATGTCAATCAAATTCTCCTTCACCTATAATTGAAGATCTTTATATTCACTTTCAGTCCATTAGCAATTCAGCCTTTAACAGCTCTTTGAACTTAACAAGAGATTCAGGTAATGTACTCATTGTGAATATTTTTAATTTTTTTTTTTTCATGCTCACAGGGCTATTTGGAACTGAATACTAATATTGATGGAAGTATACTAAATAAACTGAGGTAGTTCTCATTATCTTTCCCCACTTTAAATTTCTATAAGGAACATAAAAGATCAATTCCTTATCTCAACATAAGATGTACAAAATACTGGGCTTCTCTGCTAGCTACCAAACACCATTGTGCAAATTATTTAACTTCTCTGAGACTTCCTTCTAACTAGTCAAGTAGTGGTTTTCAACCTTCCTAATGCTGCAGCCCTTTAATACAGTTCCTGTGGGTTGCAACCCACAGGTTGAGAACCGCTGTAGTCAAGTCACAAATCTTATGTAAATAGGTAACAATACCTGCAAAGACAGGTAGTTATTTTGAACAAAGATATTCTTTCGCCACAATACAAAATATTATTCATTTATCATAGTTTTAGTAGCTTTTGCTGAAAGAAAACTATAATGTACCTTCATTTCTAATACAAATATTGCTGAGTATTAGTATGTGAGTATTTTATTTTTGTCAATTTAACAAATTCTCTCTCTCTCTTTCTATTCCATTTAAGAACATGAACCTCTTGGGAAAAGTTGGGCTCTCCTTGTTGGTGTTGTTGTCACTGTACTGATGACTTCATTCCTCATCTTTATTGCTATCAAATGTCCAATATGGTATAATATTCTGCTTAGTTACAATCATCATCGCCTAGAAGAGCATGAAGTAGAAACCTATGACGAAGGTTTTAATGGAAATCCAAGTTCTCTTTCACAGACACCAGCTACAAACTCTGAAGATACTACTATAATATTTGAACGATTACACTCATTTGTGGTAGATGATGACGGGTTTATTGAAGACAAATATATAGATACCCATGAATTATGTGAAGAAAATTAATTTTTTGATTGTTTAATTAAAAAAATGTTATCAATCTATTCATAGTTTAAGCATAGAGATTTTGATATGAGACATACCAAACAATAGCTAGTAGACCTTGATATTAATTACAGCATACATAAATGTCATAGAACTATGTTTTCTCATTGTATTGAGCAAGCAGATCCAAATGCAGTAACTGACACTCAGCAACAGTTACACAGTCCACAATACTGGTATTACCATTCTCAGCAATATTCAGGAGACTGTATGGGCTAATGATAAGAAGATCTAAAGCAAAATTATTCATTAATTAGAATGAATTTATTCTCATATTAATACAAATATTTGATGTATTATATATTAAGTTATGCTGAAGTTCCAATCAGCAATAAAATAAAGGTTTTGGATTTATATTATGAGTCAAAGTGAAAGGAACAGAACTTAAATAATATATAAAGATTGATTTTATGTTCCACAGAGTGGGAATTTACGGAGTTGAAAAATATGTTTTTAAATGCTTCCTGAATTTGCAAAATAAATTTTCTTAACATTTAGTAGCAATTTAAGGCACAAGTATGATGTTCAGACATAATCCCTAATAAGGTACTATTGATTTTGGTCATATAGAAAGACTGTTACCATAATGCAGGATGGCTACAATTTAATACCATAGTAGCTTCCAATGTGAACACTATAATTATCTATGAATGTTATTTTTGAAAATATCCATTTCCACCTCTCTCTGGGAGATTTTTATTCATATGGATCTGTGCTGGGGTTGAGGAATCTTTAGGTGGTCTATGGATAGCTGTTTCTACCTATCTAGCAAATAGAGCAATGATTTCCAAATTGTTTTTCTAGAATACTAAGTTCTAAAGAGACATTCAGAAGTATTTACAGTAAAAGAAAAAGGTACATGATCAAATTACTACAGGAAACACTGGGTTTAAACAAAGTGAAACAAGATTCTTTACTAAAAGACTTATCTAGAACTTTACTAATCTAAATTGCTCTTTTATTTTTTAACAACAAAGTATTCAGAATTTTAGAACTTACTGGACAACAAAACCCATTCTTTGAGGTACATCTACTAAGAGCTCATGGTACATTAATAGTCCAAACAACATAGTTTAGAAAACACTGGCCTTGAGAATGCAATAAGAAGGGGCTTTTTGTTAATAGGAAGTGAATTATCTGTCAATTCCTTACAGTGAATTTGCTACAATTATAATTTTAACAACTTAATGAAGCAAACAGTAGCACTGAAAATTGTAACAAACTCTCTAATTCTTACTTTTCCATAGGTAGGAAAATTAAGTGTATTTATGTTTTTCAGAGCTAAGTGTATTTTCAAAACACTGCAATATACTTATGGATGAAATAGTTTAGCTGGAATTTTCTTCAACATAATACATGGGGGAAAAAAGCAGAGGTGTGGAGGGAGCAGTGTTAGATATGAGCTCATGGAACTAAGAGATGGGTACATAAAGGTATAATATATTGTTTTTAAATATGTTCAAATTTCTCCCAAATAAAGTTTTTAAAATGTGTATGTACTTAATGGTAAAATAATTTGTATCTATGTTTCAGTCTGCAGAACAGTCATTTTAAAAGTTATACAAACAGTAAATTCAGTTCAAATGTCTACTTAGGGAAAATAAAAAGTGTTTAGAATGATACACCTGTGAAATGGAAAAACTGACTCATTCATAATACCTATTTACTTACATTTATAAAAAACATTTTCAACAAAGGACATAAATGTATTACATTTGCTACTTTTCAATATATACCAATTACCGTATATACTCGAGTATAAGCCGACACGAGTATAAGCCGACCCCCTTAATTTTACCTTAAAAACTGGGAAAACTTAGTGACTTGAGTATAAGCCGAGGTAGAAAATGCAGCAGCCACTGGTAAATTTCAAAAATAAAATTATATACCCAAAACAATTAGAATAATTGAGGAATTAGTAGGTTAAATGCTTTTCAATAT
>CAUYPK010159820.1:0-15572 GCA_963574355.1 Loris lydekkerianus | reverse complement strand
CATGAATTTAAGGCAATCTTCTAGATCAGGTAGCTGCCAGTGCCTTAGGAATTCCTGCACTGGTAGCCTCCAATACACAGCCTGGAAGAGAGCTAAGGAACCAGGTGGGCCACGGTTTGTGCCCCAAGGATAAGTGCTTTATATAGCAGGTGAAATTAAATTCTTTGCCTGCTGTTCTGAAAGAATCTGTTACTACTATATTAAAAAATTATTTAGGGCTAAAAATTATTTAGTTAAAAATAACTGAAATTCTGCTCAACAAGGTATCCTTCAACTGCTGAGAAGTTGTCAGAATTACATTTTTATAATAATTCTAAGAAGGCACCCAGGACAATGACTGCTTACACTTGCAACAGAAGAGCTCAGCTCTTCTTTAGAAAGTATCTCCTTTTGCCTAGTTAACTTGATGCATGCAATTATCTTTTTAAAAAGCTTTCTTTTTTCTCTCTCTTTTTTTTTTAGACAGAGTCTTATCTGTCCACCTAGGGGTTTGATTGCCATATTATCACCATAGCTCACAGGAACTTCTAATTCTTGGGCTCAAGAGTTCCTCTTACCTCACCTTCCTAAGTAGATGGGACCCCCCCACAATGTGTAGTTAGGCGTAGGTCACAGCCTCTTCAAATCCTAGGTTCAACTGTTCCTCCTGCCTTAGCCTCCTAAGTGGCTGGAACTTCAGAAGCCCACCATAACACCTGGGTACTTTTTCTATTTTTCGTAGAGATGGTGTCTCGCTGTTGCTCAGGCTGCTCTTGAACTCCTAAGATCAAAGAATCCTACCACCTCAGTATTCCAGAGTGCTAGCCTTACAGATGTGAGCCACTATGCCCAGTAAACACCTACTACTTATCAGCAATAAAATTCAATTGAAATAGTGTTTTCTGTATGAAGTCTGTGTTCAACTCACACAGTGATTTCTAACAGAAATAGTATGATAGCCAGGAAAAAAGTTGTTTAAGTATACAAAGATAGGGAAAGTGAAAGCATTTCTCTAATGCTTCCTAAGGATAAGCCATCTTAGCCTAAGTGGCCATTTGTATAGTGGGTTGTGAACATTTGGGTATTAACATCTTAATTATTTTGACAAAACTTTCATTATCATTTTACATCAAAGATAGGACAGAAAATAGTGTGTAACACATAATTCACAATTTTCTAATAATTGACAGAAATTGAAAAACTCATAAGAAGGAGGTACCTATGTTTCAGTTGAGTAACACTGACCTTCTTGTTCCCACCAAAATGATCTCTAGTTTGGGTGGTGACTGTAGTTCAAAGGAGTAGGGCACTGGCCCATATGCCAAGGTGGTGGGTTCAAACCCAACCCTGGCAAAAAACTTCAAAAAAAGAAAAAAAAGATCTCTACTTTTTACTATTCATCTGAGAAGTGGGAAATGGATATTACATCAGTATCAACTAACGCTTAAATAATTTCTATCCTCAGAGGGATCCATGTGTTTAGACATAGTTAAGTTCTGATTTCTTCCTCAGAGTGATCCTTGTGTTTAGACATAGTTAAGTTCTGATTTCTATCCTCAGAGGGATCCATGTGTTTAGCCATAGTTAATTTCTGATTTCCAGATGCATGGTTAACTTTTCAAGTAATTGGTTATTTGTTTTCCCATATATGTGCTACTTCTTAATTAGTGATTATCTCTTATATCTCTCTAATAAATTCCTTTTCGATAATAGAACTGCAGGGGAAAAGTGAAATGTATATGGAATAAAAAAATATAAAAACAAATATAAAAAACAAGAGTATTGGGTTTGGCAGGTGGTGTGGTAAAGCTTCAGTGATAGACCAAATAATTTTTGCTGTCTCCTGCAGGTCAGAGTGATTGATGAGTATCCGACTGGTTGGGAAACTCACTCAGGCAAAGCTCCACACACACTTACTGCTGAATCTCTCAGAAACCCCATACTGCTGAATCTCTCAGAAACCCCATCTTTCTTTCTTACTTTCACTTTATGCAGTTCTTGTGTAACCTTTCTTTACTTTTACTAGGTCAGTACTGTGTGTTGTGACAGCTCAGTTCATTTCAAGGTTTCTAGGTTCCTAATTGTATCTGGATCACCTGTAGGGTAAACACTCCTACAATTACATTATTTTCTCTGCCTTCCTTTCAGCTAAGGTTTTTTTGGCATGTTTTCATTGTTTCCAACTGTTTTGCCTTTCATTCCACCATGTCTTCGGGATAGGTGCCTTTTTTGTGAGTTTAATAAGAAAAACATGTAATTTTGAGGAGAGATGGGCAACATGAGTGTGTGCGCTCTGTTGTCATGATGTGTTTGATTTCTAGGCCGATCATTCTCTCACTCTTCAACGTGACATTTTTAGAAACAACAGCCTGACCTGCCTACCATGGTGCTCTGAATGTGGTCTCTGGCGGTTATGAGAAAAAGATTTCTTGAAAGCCGCACATTGTGTGTTTTCAGAGCTCAGGGTTTATCAGTTCTGGTTAAGAGCCTGTCTTTCTTTTTCTTTCTTTCTTTCTTTTTTTTTTATTTTTGGAGTTTTGAACCTTTCTCCTTTAGCATTTGGGCTGGTTTCCTGACGTTGAGCCACAGGCACCACCCAAGAGCCTTTCTTTCTAGGCAGTCAGTGGCTAGACTATTCACGAGGAGAACACCCTTCTTCCAATGTCAGTTCAGGATTATTTGCAAGTTGATTGCATGATTTTTGAGTTACATATTAATATATGGGATATGGATATTTTCCTTGTGTCAAAGCAATAAAACTTTTCAGACTCACTAATATATTTTTGGTGTTGCTTCAATTGCCAGGGTGGGGGGTATCTTCATAAAACATTCTCCCTGGCCAATTTCTTCAAGTGTTTTCCCTGCACTCTATCCAAGTATCCTTATAGTTTTGTGTCTTAAGTTTAAATATTTTATGCAGTGAGAATCAATTTTTTTTTTAATGGTGAAAGACGTGAGTCCAGTGCCATCTTCTACACATCACGAGCCAATTCATCTAGTACCATTTGTTAAATAGGGAATCTTTCCCCCAGTTAATGTTTTTGATAGGCTTATAAAACATCAAATGATGATAAGTAGCTAGGTTCATCTCTTGGTTCTCTACGCTGTTCCATACATCCACCTCTCTATTTTTGTGCCAGTACCATGCTGTCTTGATCTCTATAGATTTACAGTATAACTTGAAGTCTGATAGTGTTTGTTTTTATTTCTGAGTAATGTGTTGGTTATTCAAGCTTTTTTTTTCTGATTCAGTATAAGATGAAGTAGTACGTTTTCTTAAAAGTAGTTTTTCTTTTTAAAAGTACTACTTTTAGACAAGATGGCTGACTGAAGGCGGCTTTCCACAGAGGCTCCTGTCCAGAAGGAGAGTTAAAGGACAAAAATTTAGCAAGTAACCTGGTGGATTTGAGCTTCACCAAGAGAGAAGGTTGAATAATGCACATCAACCCCAGTGAGGCAAGCTTCAACCCCAAGAATACAAACTAAAGGTACAAAATCCATCAACAAGTGAAAAGGAGTCTCCTCCCCCATGAGATTGGCTTAGAGTACCCCACAAACAAAGGAGAAGAGTATAAAGGTCCTCCCACTACACTCCATGGAAAAGACCCTCTAAAAACTGGACCTACCTAGGGTGCCATGGCATTCTCCTGCCAGGCATAAAACTGTACAAAACTGTATATATTCTCTACCTGCAACTGTGAGCTCCCAGCACTCCACTTCACTCTCACTCTTAGGTCTGGAGGCCTGTCCCCCAGGAGTCCAGATTCTTGGGTGATTTCTCAAGAGGTGTGGACAGTGCCTAAACTGCAGCTGGTCAGTGCTTACTCTGGGGCATGGGAGTGAGAAGAGGATGGTCGGCTGAGACAGAACCACACCAGAGCAGCAGTCATCTATTAGCAACAATAGAGCCCACGCCCAGATATTCTGAAGCCACACTCCCTGTCTCCCTGGACAACCAGAGGAGGCCGGGCATCTACTCAGGTGGCAACCACCACAGAACAGATCTGGGACAGAAATACAGGGCCGTGAGTAAAGGGCCTGAGGCAGACCAGAACCAGGTGGAGCTCAGGAAATAGAAACGCAGTTGCAGAGATTAGATTAAAGATGGCTGCCAAGTAACAGCTTCCCTGTAACTGGGCAAGGCGAGTCTGGAAAGATAAGACTCCAGGCATCTCTGGTTTGTGGGATCTGCCTATAATCATCCCTTTGAGGATACAGGGAGCCAGCAAGGAACTTCTGGATCCCGGGACCAGGACAAAAATAGTGGAAAACTGGCAAGTGGCTATGTGTGTTTGATCGACCTAATCACACTGGCAACCGTGAGTACAAGCAGCAGTGAGACTGAAAACCGTGAAGGCCTTACATGTAAAATGTTTTGGTGTTCTTAGACTTGCCACTCAGTTGAGCTGCCTTGGGGAGAGCTTGAGCAAGAGTGTGGAGAATGTTGGGCATTGTCTGGGGCCCCAGAATGAGCCACTGAGCTGGGCAAATTAAGCCATTGTGAAAGAACTGCTCCAGCAAGCTCTGCCCTCAGGGTCCCAGAGCAAAGACCGAGCGGGACAAAGTAACCTAGTGACTGAGCAGCCTAAAGGCAGGGTCTGAGATGCCTTACAGCCTTAATTATTAAGGGCAGAGTGAGGCAGTTTTGGCACACTGGAGCCTTGGGCTGTTGCCCTGGGTAGAGTGCCGTGACATCACAACTCATAGCAACCTCAAACTCCTGTGCTTGGTGGCGCCCAGACCTCCATAAGAGCTGTGCAGCAACCCCAACTGGTGTCCCACACTCACCAGGCCTCCACATTTCCTGAATAGGAATTGTGGGAGCCACACAACCCTGCATGCTCCTTCCTATGTCCTCCCAACCTCCACACTAGCCCGTTCATCTGGCCAGGGACTCTGGTAGCTGCATGCCCTCTGGAGCCCTGCCTGCCTCTACACAGAGCCCTACTCCTGGCAAGAGATTACTGGAGCTTTGGGCTCTCTGTGCCATAGTCACTGGGTGCCAGGCACTCCCAGTACCATGCACACCACCCCCAGCCCTGTTGCTGGATTCAGGTGTGTCACACACCGGAGCTGCTTCCACAACCAAAACTCCCTAGCTAGAGCAGCCCCAGAGGAAATATACAGGGTCATTCCCTACAAAGATTCAGCAACAATAGAGTGATCCTGCTGGGGTCTAATCTTGGAGAGACACCTCCCCAACTCTGAGGACAGCCAGAGGCAACAGTGAAAAACAATCATGAGGCAAAATCAATAGAAAAACTCTGGTAATATGAATAATCAGAGTAGATCAACTTTCCCAAGGATCAATGGGGAAGAAACAACACAAGACCCCATGCACAAACAAATAGCTAAGATGTCAGAAATTGAATTCAGGATCTGGATAGCAAATAAGGTTTGCTATCCAAAAGATAACTTTTGAAATTCTTGAGATAACTTTTGGTGTGCAGGCAGGGCTCCAAAAGTTATCTCAAGAATTCAATGAATTCAAAGAGCAAATGACCAAAGATTTTGACACATTGAGACAAGAAGTTGAATCCCTCAAAGATCTGAGAAACACAGTAAAATCCCTCAGTAACAGAATGGAGCAAGCAGAAGAAAGGATTTCTGACATTGAAGACAAAGCTTTAGAATGCTCCCAAACCCTCAAAGACAAAGCAAAATGGAGATCAAAAACAGACCACTCTCTAAGAGAGCTCTGGGATAATTTGAAGAAAATCAATATTCATCTTATAGGCATCCCCGAAAGTGACGAAGTGTCTTCAAAAGGTACAGAGTCTCTTCTCCACGAGATTATGAAGGTGAATTTTTCAGGTATGCCAAGAGATACTGAAATTCAGATAGCAGATAGTTTCAGAACTCCAGCACGACTCAACCCGAATAAGATATCACCCAGACACATAATAATCAATTTTACTAAAGTTAATATGAAAAAAAAAAAATTTTGAAAGCTGCCGGACAAAACAAAACTATTACCAACAAGGGGAAGAATATTAGAATAACTGCAGATCTCTCAGCTGAAACATTTCAAGCTAGAAGAGGATGGTCATCGAATTTTAATAACCTAAAATAAAATAACTTTCAACCCAGGATCCTGTACCAAGCTAAACTGAGATTTATTTATGATGGAGAAATTAAATACTTCAATGACATTCACATTTTGAAGAAATTTGCCACAACTAAACCAGCTCTCCAGGAAATTCTTAGACCTTTCCTCCATAAAGGCCAACATAATCCTCCACCAGAAAAGTTAACTCACATAAAAAATTTTTGATCAAATTCCAACTTCCACAGTCGCAAAAGGATTAAAAATGTTCACTGGACTCTCAAAAGGCTTATCAATATTCTCAATTAATGTGAATAGTTTAAATTGTCCTCTAAAAAGGCACAGGTTGGCTGGCTGGATACAAAAACTCAAGCCAGATATCTGCTTCATTCAAGAATCACATCTTACATTAAAAGACAAATACAGAGTCAAGGTGAAGGGATGGTCATCTATATTCCAGGCAAATGGAAAGCAGAAAAAAAGCAGGCGTTGCAATCCTGTTCGCAGGTGCAATAGGCTTTAAACCAACCAAAATAATTAAGGATAAGGATAGATACTTCATATTTGTTAAAGGTAATACACAATATGATGATATCTCAATTATTAATATTTATGCACTTAATTATAATGCACCTCTATTTATAAGAGAAATGCTAACAGATATGAGCAACTTGATTTTCTCCACTTCCATAGTAGTTGGAGATTTTAACACTCCTTTAGCTGTCCTGGATAGATTCTCCAAAAAGAAGCTAAACAAAGAATTTTAGATTTAAACTCAACCATTCAGCACCTGGACTTAACAGAAATCTACAGAACATTTCATCCCAACAAAACTGAATACACATTCTTCTTAGCAGACCATGGAACATACTCGAAAATTGACCACATCCTAGGCCACAAATCTAACCTCAGCAAATTTAAAAAAATAGAAATTATTTCTTGCACCATCATGGAATAAAAGTTGAACTAAATAACAACAGGAACCTGCATACCCATGCAAAAACATGGAAGCTAAACAACCTTATCCTGAAGGATACATGGGTCATAGACAAGATTAAGAAGGAAATCACCAAATTTTTGGAACAAAACAACAACCAAGACAGCAATTACCAGAACGTCTGGGATACTACAAAGGCAGTCCTAAGAGGGAAAGTTATAGCACTGCAAGCCTTCCTCAAGAAAAAAAAAAAAGAGGAAGCTAATAACTTAATGGAACATCTCAAGCAACTGGAGAAAGAAGAACACTTCAACCCCAAACCCAGCAGAAGAAAAGAAATAACCAAAATAAGGGCAGAATTAAATGAAATTGAAAACAAAAGAATTATACAACAGATCAATAAATCCAAAAGTTGGTTTTTTGAAAAGATCAATAAAATAGATGAACCCATGGCCAACCTAACCAGAAAAAAAAAGAGTCAAATCTCTAATTTCAGCAATTAGAAATGGTAACAATGAAATGACAACAGACCCCTCAGAAATTCAAAAAATCCTTAATGAATAGTACAAGAAATTCTACTCTCACAAGTATAAAAATTGGAAAGAAATCGACCAATACCTGGAAGCACGCCACCTACCAAGACTTAGCCTACCAAGACTTAGAACGAGGTGGAAATGTTGATCAGGCCTATATGGAGTTCTGAAATAGCATCAACTATACAAAATCTCCCTAAAAAGAAAAGCCCAGGACCAGATGGCGTTACATCAGAATTCTACCAAACATTTAAAGAAGAACTAGTACCTATACTACTAAACCTCCTCCAAAATATAGAAATAGAAGAAATATTACCCAACACATTCTATGAGCAAACATCACCTGATCCCCAAACCAGGGAAAAACCCAACAAGAAAACAAAATTATAGACCAATATCACTAATGAATATAGATGCTAAAATACTCAATAAGATCCTAACAAACAGAATCCAACAAAACATCAAAAAAATTATACACCATGACCAAGACGGATTTATCCCAGGGTCTCAAGGCTGGTTCAATATACGTAAATCTATGAATGCAATTTAACACATAAACAAACTTAAAAATAAGGACCATATGATTTTTAATTTGATGCAGAAAAAGCTTTTGATAATATCCAGTATCCTTTCATGATTAGAACACTTAAGAAAATTGGTATAGAAGGGACATTTTTTAAACTAATAGAGGCCATCTACAGCAAACCCACTGCCAATATTGTATTGAATGGAGTTAAATTGAAATCATTTCCACTTAGATCAGGAACCAGGCAAGGTTGCCCATTGTCTCCATTGCTTCTAACATTGTCATGGAAGTTTTAGTCATTGCAATTAGGGAAGAAAAGGCGATCAAGGGTATCCACATGGGATCAGAAAAAATCAAACTTTTACTCTTTGCAGATGATATGACCGTATATCTGGAAAACACTAGGAATTCTATTACAAAACTTTTTTTAATTTTTTTATTAAATCATACCTGCATACATTGATATGATCATAGGGCAGAATACACTAGCTTCACAGACCATTTGACACATTTTTATACCATAATTAACATAGCCTTCCTCGCATTTTCCCAGTTACCATGCCAAGACATTTACATTCTACATTTACTAAGTTTCACATATAACCTTCTATGAGGTGATCAAGGAATATAGCAATGTCTCAGGATACAAAATCAACACCCATAAATCTGTAGCCTTTATATATACCAACAATAACCAAGCCAAACAGTCAAGGACTCTATTCCTTTCACAGAAATGCCAAAGAAGATGAAATAATTGGGAGTATACCTAACAAAGGACGTGAAAGATCTCTATAATGAGAACTATGAAACTCTAAGAAAAGAAATTCATGAAAATGTTAACAAATGGAAAAACATACCATGCTCATGGCTGGGAAGAATTAACATTGTTAAAATGTCCATACTGCCCAAAGCAATATATAATTTTAGCGCAATACCTATTAAAGCTCCATTGTCATACTTTAAAGGTCTTGAAAAAATAATACTTTGTTTTATATAAAATCAGAAAAAACCTCGAATAGCCAAAAACACTTCTCAGCAATAAAAACAAAGCAGGAGGAATCACACTACCAGACCTGAGACTGTACTATAAATCAATGGTGATCAAAACAGCATGGTACTGGCACAAGAGCAGAGAAGTAGATGTCTGGAACAGAATAGACAACCAAGAGACGGATCCAGCTACTTACCGTTATTTCATCTTTGACAAGCCAATTAAAAACATTCAGGGGGGAACAGATTCCCTATTTAACAAATGGTGCTGGTTGAACTGGCTGGCAACATATAGAAGATTGAAACTGCACCCACACCTTTCACCACTTACTAAGATAGACTCTCACTGGATAAAACATTTAAACTTAAGACATGAAACTATGAAAATACTTGAAGAAAGTGCAGGGAAGACTCTTGAAGAAATTGGCCTTGATGAACATTTTATGAGGAGGACTTTCTAGGCAATTGAAGCAGTACCAAAAATACACTAACAGGACCTGATCAAACTATAAAGCTTCTGCACTGGCAAGAACATAGTGAGTAAAGCAAGCAGACAGCCCTCAGAATGGGAGAAAATATTTGTAGGTTATACCTCTAATGAATCTCTAATAACCAGAATCAACAGAGAACTCAAATTTGTTAGCAAGAAAAAAACATGAGACCCCATTTCCACGTGGGCAAGGAACTTAAAGGGAAACTTCTCTAAAGAAAACAGATGCAAAATATTCAAACACATGAAAAAAAGCTCATCATCCTTAATCATCAGAGTAATGCAAATCAAAACTATTCTGAGATATCACCTAACCCCAGTAAGAGTAGCCCACATAACAAAATCCCAAAACCAAAAATGTTGGCGTGGATGTGGAGGAAAGAGCACACATCTACAATCCTGGTGGGAATACCCACTAATACATCCCTTGTGGAAGGATTTTTGGAGAATACTTACAGACGTAAAAATAGACCTGCCATTTGATCCTATAATTCCTTTACTAAGTTTATACCCAGAAGACCAAAAGTCACAATATAACAAAGACATCTGTACCAGAATTTTATTGCAGCCCAATTTATAATTGCTAATTCATGAAAGAAGCCCAAGTGCCCATTGATATAGAATGGACTAGCAAATTATGGTACATGTATACCATGAAACACTATGCAGCCTTAAAGAAAGATGGAGACTTTACCATGTTCATGTTTACATGGATGGGGCTGGAACATATTCTTCTTAGCAAAGTATCTTAGGAATGGAAGAAAAAGTATCCAATTTACTCAGCCCTACTATGAAGGTAAATTATAGCTTTCACATGAAGGCTATAACCCAACTATACCACAAGACTATGGGGAAAGGGTGAAGGAAGGGGAAAAGAGGAGGGAGGTTTTGGTAGAGGTAGGGTAATGGGTGGGGCCACATCTATGGTGCATGTTAGAATGGGTACAGACAATTGCACTAATGTACACAGCTATGATTGAACAATTAAAAAAAATTAAAAAAATTAAATAAAATAAAAATAAAAGTAAAAAACAAAAAGAAACGCAGTCCCAGACCTGGGAAGTTCCCAGGGCAGGACTGACCCAGGGGACCACTTTACTGATCCTGAGACGGGCCTGGGCCAAAGGGGATTGTTAGCCAATAGACAAAGGAAGACAGGATGCTAAAATTGACAGGTAACCATGTACAAACTGGCAGGAGCAAACACAGGGCCTGAGGCGCAGGCTCTGGGAACTCAAAACAGCTTCTCTTCTGCAGGGGAATTTAGCATGACAGAAACAAACTCCCACAAAGTTTTTCTGTTCTGTTCTGTCAGTAACATCAATCAGGGGCGGGGCTGGAACTGAGTGAACACCCCCCAGCCTCCATCAAGCACCTGAGATTGTCAGGCCTCATGTTCTCCTATTAGATATTGGCAGAGTGCAGCATCCTGGCTGAGCAGAAATAGATTTACTTGTGATTCAGGCATGTGAAAACCCCTGGAGTATCTGTTCACTACAGGCAACTGGGTCAGCCGACTGTGGGGCTATCAGTGATTGGGTGTGCCAGAGTTTCAAGATGGGGAAGGAGGCATCAACCTTCCCAGACTGATCTATTTTCTGGGTGGCTCCTCCAGACTCCACGCAGCACTAGAGCAAACCATATTAGAGTAGTCACCAGACCCCTGCAATCCAGTTGCCAGAAACCTTTTAAACTCTTCCACTTAATACAGGTGCTGACTGAGACTATTGATTTGGACCTTTTTAACTAAGCCTATTCCCCGAGGATTATTCAGGTGGTGCCCTGGGTGTGTGGTTGTATGAAGGTTTGATTTTCCTTTTTCAATTGTTGCCTGTTGGGGGCAGGGTGACTTAATTGCTGGTACTTCTCCACAGCTGAGACTTCAACCCAGAGGAAATGTTTCACTAGGGTCAAACAAAAACCACATGAAAACAAGACAGAATCACTAGCCCCACCACACCAAACAGGGCCTCAGTATCTCAGGCCATAGCACTTTCCAGGCCCTCTACAGAGCTCAAGAAGATAAAGCAAATGGAGAAAAACAATCATGGGGAGAACCAGCGGAAAAACTCTGGTAATATGAATAACCTGAATAGATGAAACACCCTCCCCAAGGACAAATATGGTACATGTAACTGAAAATACCATTCATAAACAGCTGGCTGAGATGTCAGAAATTGAATTGACAATTTGGATTGCAAACAAGATTAATAAAATGCAAGAAAATTTGGGATTAGAAATTTCAGCAGCAATTCAAAATCGGAAATAGAAATTTGAGGAGAAATTCAAAAGTTATTTCAAGGATTTAATGAATTTAAAGACAAAACCACCAAAGAGTTTGATGCACTGAAGCAAGAATTTGAAGCTCTGAAAGATCTGAAAAATACAGCAGAAACCCTCAGCAACAGAGTGCAGCAAGCAGAAGAAAAGATTTCTGACATTGAAGAAAAAGCCTTTGAACACTCCCAAACTCTCAAAGAGGAAGAGAAATAAAGAGCAAAAATGGATCACTTCTTCAAGAGCTCTGGGATAATTTAAATAAGGCTAATATCTGCCTCATTGGAATCCCTGAACCTGATGCAGTGGCCACACTAGGCACAGAGGCTATTCTCCATGAAATTATGAAAGAGAATTTTCCAGACATGCCAAGATATTCTGAAATTCAGATAGCAGACAGTTTCAGAACCCCAGCACAACTCAATCCCAATAAGACATACCCCAGGCATATCATAACTAACTTCACTAGTGTTAATAAGAAGGAGAGAATTCTAAAAGCAGCCAGACATAAGAAATCCATTACCTACATAGGGAAAAATATTAGAATGAATGAAGATCTCTCTACTAAAAATTTTCAAGCCAGAAGAGGGTGGTCATAGACTTTTAATCTCCTAAAGCAAAGTGACTTTCAACCCTGGATCCTGAATCCAGTTAAACTGAGTTTAATTTATGATGGAAAAATTAAATACTTTAACGACATTTATACGTTGAAGAAATTTGCCATAACCAAACAAGCTCTTCAGGATATTCTCAGACCTATCCTCTATAATGACAAGCCAAATCCTCTACCACAAAGCTAAACTCACTCAGATACTTTTTATCAAACTCCAACTTCCACAGTGGTCAAAGTGTTAAAAATGTCCACTGGACTTTTGAAAAACTCGATACCCAAAATTTTACCACATTTATCAATATTCTCCATTAATGTGAATGGCTTAAACTATGCTCTAAAGAAACACAGATTAGCTGGCTAGATACAAAAACTCAGGCCAGATATTTGCTGCATACAAGAGTCACATCTTACCTTAAATGACATATATAGAGTCAGGGTGAAAGGATGGTAATCCATATTACAGAAAAATGGTAATCAGAAAAAAAGCAGGTGTTGCAATTTTATTTACAGATACAGTTGGCTTTAAACCAACAAAAGTATTGAAGGATAAGAATGATCAATTCATATTTCTTAAGGGTAATAGCCAATATGATGAGATTTCAATTATTAATATTTATTCACACAACCAGAATGCACCTCAACTAATAAGAGGAACTTTAACAGACATGAGCAACTTGATTTCCTCCAGCTCCATAATAGTTGGAGATTTCAACACTCCTTTGGCAGTGTTGGATAGATACTCCAATAAGAAGCTGAGCAAATAAATTTTAGATTTAAACCTAACCATCCAACATTTGGATTTAGCAGACATCTAACATTTCATCCCAACAAAAATGAATACACATACATCTCATAAGCCCACGGAACATAATCCAAAATCTATCACATCTTAGGTCACAACTCTAACCTCAGTACATTTAAAGGTATAGAAATTATTCCATACATCATCTCTGACCAGCATAAAATAAAAGTTGAGCTCACTAACAACAGAAATCTGTATACTCATACAAAAACATGGAAGTTAAATAACCTTATACTGAATGATAGCTGAATCAGAGATGAGATTAAGAAAGAAATAGCCAAATTTTTGGAACAAAACAACAATGAAAACACAAACTATCACAATCTCTAGGATACCACAAAGGCAGTCCTAAGAGAAAATTTATAGCACTGCAAATCCTCCTCAAGAGAATGGAAAGAGAGGAAGTTAACAACATAATGGGACATCTCAAGCAACTGGAAAAAGAATAACGTTCCAACCCGAAACCCAGTAGAAGAAAAGAAATAACCAAAATTAGAGCAGAATTAAATAAAATTGAAAACAAATAAATTATACAATGGATCAATAAATCAAAAAGTTGGTTTTTTGAAAAGGTCAATAAAATAGATAAACCTTTGACTAATCTAACCAAAAAAAAGAGTAAAATCTCTAATTTCATCAATCAGAAATGATAAAGACAAAATAACAACAGACTCCTCAGAAATTTAAAAAATCCTTAATGAATATTATAAGAAACTTTATTCTCAGAAATATGAAAATCTGAAGAAAATTGACCAATACTTGGAAGTATGTCTCATGCCAAGACTTAGCTAGAATCAAGTGGACGTGTTGAACAGGCCCATATCAAATTCGGAAATAGCATCAACCATAGAAAACCTCCCTAAAAAGAAATGCCCAGTACCTAATGGCTTTATGTCGGAATTCTAACAAACCTTTAAGGAGGAATTAGTACCTATATTACTCAACCTTTTCCAAAAAGGTAAATAAAAAATGAAGACTACCAAGCATGTTCTATGAAGCAAAAATCACCCTGATCCATGAACCTGGAAAAGACCCAACAAAAAAAGAAAATTATAGACCAATATCACTAATGAATATAGATGCAAAAATGTTCAACAACATCCTAACAAACAGAATCCAGCAACACATCAAAAAAACTTATACATCATGACCCAGTCGGTTTTATCCCAGGGTCTCAAGGCTGGTTCAATAGCCGTACATCTATAAGTATAATTCAGCACAGAAACAAATTAAAAAACAAAGACTAACTGATTCTCTCAATTAATGCAGAAAATGCTTTTGATAATATCTAGCATCCCTTCATGATCAGAACCCTTAAGAAAATGGTATAGAAGGGACATTTCTTAAACAGATAGAGGCCATCTACAGCAAACCCACAGACAATATTGTATTGATTGGAGTTCAATTGAAATCATTTCCACTCAGATCAGGAACCAGACAAGGATGCCCATTGTCTCCACTTCTCTTTAACATTGTAATGGAAGTTTTAGCCACCGCAATTAGGGAAGAAAAAAAGATCAAGTGTGTCCATATAGGGTCAGAAGAGATCAAACTGTTGCTCTTTGCAGATGATATGATTGTATATCTGAAAAACACCAGGGATTCTATACAAAACTCTTAGAAGTGATCAAGGAACACAGCAGCGTCTCAGGTTACAAAATCAACATTCATAAATTGGAAGCCATTATACATACCAACAATAGTGAAGCTGAAAAAACAGTTAAGGACTCTATTCCATCACAGTAGTGCTAAAGAAGATGAAATATTTGGGAGTTTATCTAACAAAAGACATGAAAGATCTCTATAATGAGTACTATGAAACTCTAAGAAAAGAAATTGCTGAAAATGTTAACAAATGAAAAAAACATACCATGCTCATGGCTGGGAAGAATCAACATTGTTAAAATGTCCATACAACCCAAAGCAATATATAATTTTAATGCAATCCCTATTAAAGCTCCACTGTCATACTTTAAAGATCTTGAAAAAAAAATACTTTGTTTTATATGGATTCAGAAAAAACCTTAACAGTCCAGACATTACACAGAAATAAAAACAAAGCAGGAGGAATCACGCTACCAGACCTCAGACTATACTACTAATAGATAGTGATCAAAACAGCATGTTATTGGCACAAAAACAAAGAAGTAGATGTCTGGAATAGAATAGAGAACAAAGAAATGGAGCCAGCTACTTACTGTTATTTGAAACTTTTTTTAAATTTAATTAATGAATGAATTAATTTATTTATTTTTATGAGTATTAGATCATAGCTGTGCTCAGTAATACGATCATGGGGCAACATACACTGGTTTTATAAACAGTTTGAAACATTTTAATCACATTGGTTAACATAGCATTCCTGGAATTTTCTTAGTT